>PQXN01000096.1:0-117463 GCA_004786275.1 Botryotinia convoluta | reverse complement strand
CCGAGCCTGCTTCCAATATTAGACTAATCATTAGTCTAATCACCTCTTATATATTATATATATATTTACCCCTATATGCTCTTGACCTGCGACAAATATCATTAAAACAATAGTAACAAATTAAGCTATTTATTACTGACAAATAAATATATCAATATCGTAATGTACACAATAAAAATTTGTATGGGGATTTATATTGAATTTCTTTTTGTCTGGAATATTAATTTTGCCACCACAGGGATTATAGTTATCAAAATTTCACGATTAGTCATTAGTGTTAAATGAAGAACATTGATATTCATTTAAAGTTACTGTGTAACGTGGAAAACCATGGCGTTATCTGAAACCATCGATTTCCCTTTCCCGTCCCCCAATTGCTCGAATTCATTGAACAATATATCCTTTTCCGAAAGTCATCCGTCACAAATTTGACTATTCAACCCCATGAAGACCTATTTCCCATTCAATAAACGACCCAAAATATCATTCATCTCAAAGATACCCCTTTCCTTGCGTTCTGCAACGGCTTCTTCCCCAGCAACCAACTCCTTGGGTGACGTCGAGAGGAAAAACTTCTTCGCCGTTTCCATATCATCCATATTGATGTCTCTATTCGTCGTCTTCCCATTACAATCCGCCCACGAATCCCCAATAAGCACAAATGGTCCGATCCAACCTCGTGCCCACCCTGTGAGTTTCTGAATACACATATTCTCCCCGCATTGATCGAGAATATCTCCATCCTCCAATCCCATAACGGTACCCGGTGTCCAGCCTGCAGGATCTTCTTTGCCTGGAGTGATCATCCAACTCACAAGATCGTCTTGTAAATTTGCTGTAGTGTTTGCTCCTTGAGCCAAAATGGGGGCGGGAAGAGGAACATCGAAACCATGACAATCGTGACAGCTCTCGCAGACAATACAAATGTCGCAAAAGGGAACGCAGGGGTTCTGATTGATAAGAGGACAGGGACACCAAAATACTTGAGGGTTCTCGGCATTGGGTGGAAAGTAAAGTGCGAGTTTGTAGTGGGGTGTAGGACGAGCGATATATTTGGAAACATTGGATATGCAAAAACTCCAATGCTGTCCTCTGCAGAATTCAGAACAGTAGTATTCGTGATCAGTGCATTCGCAGACAAATCCTCTGCACGTAATTGATGCGCTACAAGTTCTGCATGGAACTGGCCCGTTGTTCGTAGTAAGCTTTGTGAAGTTTGGTCGCGTGAATGTTACCATGTTGGGATGATCCAGAACAGACCAGCCGAATGGTGTCGACATTTTGATAGATAGGGTTTCGGATTTGGATTTGGATAGAAGTTGTTGGGTAAGAGTTCTCTATCGTATCGTATCGTATCGTATCGTATGGTTCAGAATAGCACTCTGCAATTTCGATTGAAAGTGAAAGATGATGTGGTTGTTGTTAATTGGATGAGAAGAGTTCAGATTTGGCAGATGAAGTTTCTGCAAGAATAAGAAGTGGTGGAGTTTTGGGATACTTTGAAGTATTTAACCAGTCTGGAACCAGTCTGGACGTCGACCGTATCTACGTTGTGTGGCTTCCTTGAGCGCGCTAGTGCGAGTACGACGGATGATATCGAGTGAATATATCACCGTAAATAAATTTGGACCGTAGCAGAGAAGGATGAAGCAAAGATCGCGTGTATGCCTTGCCAAATGTTGAGCTTGAGCAACTGGGTATGTAGTATATCAGAAATGTTGAGCAAGGTGCATACTGATAAAGGTCAATATGAAAGAAATTCTAGACTATTGCCTGAAATAGATTTTTCAATCAGGTTCTGTATTCGTGTTCGTCAATCAGAATTGTATGCCGTGGATATTGATGCTATTTTGAGGTGAAGTCGAAACACCGTATCTCGCTCAGAAGATTATTCACTACAAAATGTCTTCGTTCCATATCGCTAAAGCTGAGAGTGAACATACAGTATTGGCCGTAAATTGAGCGGATTACTTGACATTATTCTACATGCGGTAGCACCCTTTCATATATGGTATTAGGTGCATTCGTTCAAGTTGAATCAAGTGTATGCTATTTCTATGATATGGTTATGCTACGGAGGACCTATGTGAGAACTGGAAGAACTATACTAGACTAACACTGGTACAAGTGGCGTAGCTACTA
This sequence comes from Botryotinia convoluta, assembly GCA_004786275.1. Taxonomy (NCBI): domain Eukaryota; kingdom Fungi; phylum Ascomycota; class Leotiomycetes; order Helotiales; family Sclerotiniaceae; genus Botryotinia; species Botryotinia convoluta. The sequence continues at coordinate 115,321 of PQXN01000096.1, read as the reverse complement.
CGGTACCTAGCGCGTGTTTCTCAAGTGCTTCTCACAAAATTTCACATATATGAACCAGGAGAATGCGAAAGATTGTACTAGATATCGGTATGGGCTTCAGTTAATCCATGCAAACCTCTTAACATTTCAGTTGAAGACAACAAGCTGGGCATTAGTGTAGGTGATTAAAGCATTTTCGCTTTGCAATAGTCTGTGTAACAGGAGAGAAATGGTAGCGTACAAGTCTCATGAAGTCATATCTCATATCATTATCTCATCTACCTAGCAGCAATTACCCATCATGATATTTCTTGAAAATACCTAGTCATCTTGTGTTGTGTTATGTCTCCATCGTTATCATATCAAACCAATTCCCGCTTACCCTTTAATCTTTCCAAACGTAGGCATTCCTCAAATAGACATATCAACAGTATTTTACCATCTCGTCATAGGTCTTGTATGATACCCATGTACCATAAGAGTGGTGTCTTGGCTCGCACAAAGCAGCAAGAATAGTCGTAAAATGTAGAGATGGGCTCGCCATTTTTAACTCTTCTAGCTAAGCATTAGGGTTGAAGGAACCCCCCTCTCATCCTACTCCCATCGCTCCCAAGTATCCAACCAAGTTGAAAGATGTCCCAAGTTTGAGTTTACTGATTAACCTGTGAGTTCGATAGTTTTCACTTATCTATTTGAAGAAGGAACCGTGTATGCCGCGTCATCTTGTAACACTACCTATACGGCAGCAAGAGTTGAAGACCTCTGAACATGGAAGTGAAAGTTCGTGCCATACCAAGACGATCTATAATAAGTTATTGATTCGAGGAACCCCGGTTTCGTCCATTAATTCGCTCAATCACTTACCCCATGACAACGTGTAAGAAGCTCCAAATTCTGCACTCTTCTCTGCCCACTAAACTATTATTGCTTGACCGAAAGCCGACAGCAGGCGAAACAGAAGCGCCGGGGCGATGACTTAGCAATTCCGTAACTCAAAACTTCGAGTTTATCGCTGAGATTAAGATATTATTGACTTCAAATATGATTGGTTGCCTTCAATTGACGAATGATGATAAAAGATTGTCAATATTCAATCATGCTGCTTTTCTGGAATGGCAATGCAATGAGTGTGTGAAAAGCCTGTTTCTTTCTAACCATATGTAGGCGATAGCTGACTTCGGAAGTACTGCATTCGTAGTAAAATTTATACAGGAAACTGTTCGCAATCTAGCGCTTCAATTTCGCAAACTTATGTGAACTGGTTCAAGAAAGTTAGTACTTCGCACAGGCTGGATAAGAAAGCAATCCAATGCGGCCGTATTCGAGCGGAAGAGAGACATATAGACTTGAAGTATTGGGGCGAAAGGCTATCCATTCTGAAAAGAGTTTCGATGAGGCAGAGCCAGGTATCATGGAACAATGGTGGTTTGATAAGAGGAAGGGGGTGCAATGGTTTACATTCTAGGTAGCTACCTGGGTTCCTCTTTTAGCTGTGATAATTAGGATAATACAATCGTTGGAAGGCGATATACAGGTTTATAACGCATTCCAATCATAGCTGTGAAGCTGATTACGCTCTCATGGCACTGATGCTAGCTCAACCATTTCTTTTGCGGTGCGAGTCTGTATGGCATGGCATTGTTGACCTTCGGCAGCTGATATTAGGATAATTTGAAGAGTAAAGCAAATCGAAGATCAAAGCCTGATTATTCACGCTTTAAATGAATTTGATATAAATGGGCTGTTGTATTGATGAATCTCTCACAAATCAGGCGATCTCAGCGATCTACCAAATTCATGACGTTGCTTACATAATCCCCCACCTCTCCGACGCCCTTTTCTTGACAACTTCAGTTGTCGTTCTCAGAACAACAGTTGCACATCTCGTCACTCTCCATATACGAATACTTCAATATGAAAATCTTAGATTTCAAAACTTTTGAATAATTTTGATATTGCTCTTGAATAATTCTGAGAATTGCACAGTGGTGATCGTGCGGGTGTGGTATTCTTATTTTTTGGGTTCGTCGTCTTGATATGGACGAACTAAGAAGCTGTAGTTGTTCTAACGATGTCATCAGTGTTTACCCCTGAACCCCTTTAATCCTCGCATCACCGACTAGCTTTCAAAATGCCTGCCATGCTCGATGACCCCAGCGCTCCCACAATCTACCGAGCTTCAGGGTTCGCACCTTTTCCAGATCCTCACGACACAAACCCCGCACTACCCCTCGATGTTTTTCCTCGACAGGTCACTCTACGTGACCGAGTAACAGTCGCTACAATCGTACCTTTCGCGTCACAAAACAGGGTTCCTCCCTCGCTTCTCGCATATCTCAGTGACCAATTCAAAAAGGAAGTCGAATTGGGTGACACATATCCTATGCTTGATACTATGCCACCAGAGAAGTTTGCATCTTATTGGTTTCAAAACTTCGGTGCAGTAATGCTCCTTGGTAATATTGAGTCCGCAGATGAAGTAGTCGAAGGCAAGAATTGGGCTACAGAATGTCTAGGTAGTTATTATATCAAGCCCAACTATCCAGGACGTAGCTCCCACATCTGCAACGCCGGATTCCTCGTCACAGACGCTGCACGAGGCAGAGGTGTCGGGCGTCTACTTGGCGAAAGCTACCTCCACTGGGCTCCACTTCTCGGCTACACATACTCGGTTTTCAATCTCGTATATGAGACAAACGTAGCTTCTTGTCGCATTTGGGATGCACTAGGGTTCAAGCGTATTGGGCGTGTCAAGGGTGCAGGAAATCTCAAGAGCTATCCAGGGCAATTCATCGATGCTATTATATATGGGCGGGATTTAGGCCCTGATGGCTCCGACTTCGTGAGTGAAGAACGCTTCGATAAAATCAAATTCTACTTAAAACATAAAGAATATCCATTGGGTGCTGATCGCGCGGAAAAAAGCAGACTTCGTAGCGCGGCCACACATTACAAATTACTACCGGACGAGGATAAGCTCATGTTGAAAGGGAAGGAAGTCATTAGTGACCCGCAAAAACAATACGAGATTGCGAGGGGTATACATGTACTACAACATGGTGGAATCAACAAAACCACAGCTATTATCGCCGAGAAATATCACTGGATTAGAATCAAGGAGACGGTTAGTCTAGTAATTAAGAACTGTGGAGAATGCAAAGAATTGGGCAAGGCACCAGTTGTCAAACCAGATTACCAAGCTCAGCTAGCCCGTCAATCTACTCCTAAAAGTCAAGATGTAACAGATGCAAACATACTATCTTTACCCGAGCAACAACAACTCGACCACCATCGAGATCTTCATCATCACCAACAGCATCATGATCAGCAACCACAACCTTCCCATTTGCAGCATGATTTCCAGCAAATGCAACACCACCATGACCATACCAGTACATCCGTATCACCACAAGTCCTTAACCGCAGACTACCATCCCACTCTCCCCATCCTCACAGTAATCCCATTATTCACCTCAAACAACATCAACCACCTATTTCCCAAATGCAACTTCATCACGCAGAAACTCGTACACAATCTCAGGCCCGAGCTCAGGCTCAAGCTCATTCCCAATCTCATGCCCCATCGCATAGACATTCTGCAACAGATTACCTACAAATAGATCCTCAAATCATGGATTACACACATACATCTCATTCTCCGCATCCGCATTTTGACGCGCATCATGAACATGATACGAATTCTTTTCAGGCGATGTTGGAAAATAGGGATGTAGATGTAGATGGGGGTGTTGGGGATGGGAGCACTGGCGTGGATGGAGATATTGATGACATGCTTGTGGATCAAGATGAAGTAGAAGTAGAACAAATTGGAGATATAGGAACAGTGGAGCATAATAATACCGGGAATGATATAAATACCGATGAGACGATGAATGATTCAATGGGGAATGGAAGACATAAATCTCATGATGATGTTATGGCTACGGCGAGATTAGCGCAGGAAATGATTTCCAGGGGGGTAATGGATGGGAATGGGGGGTGAGAGGCGTCAGATAGAGGGTCATCGACGAGTTCGAATATAGTATTTAATACGAAGATGACGAATAATCGTTAATTAGATGGGGCCGAAACCGGATCTCGAGATGCATACCGTCTGTCACTGGCTGGCGACAAATACAGGGAGCGGCATGCCAAGGGCTATAGTGAGTACCAACGGCTTCTCGTTACAGTATTGGATTGTTAGGTCGGGGGTGCATCGTCGATAATCTACGACTTCCTTTTTAGGTCATATCTTGATGTTGAGGAAAACATCATGTGCATCTAATCCTGATATGAATTAGCGTAGAATGTGTTCATATAAGAGATACATATTCTAGTAGACTTAGATTATAGTTGATACAATAATACCATGAATCACAGGACAACTGTAATACTCGAGACACAAGAGGCCTTCGTTTGCAAAAAGGTGACACCTTGGAATAGATACCACTGACCAATCACGGAAATGCTAAAGTAAGTTTCACCACTAAAATCATGAATTCAGACATAAGCGAGGGGGTGAACTTTTGAATTCTAAAGTGCAAGTATGTACTTGTCATACATCTAGCACTTTTATATCATATCATAGAATAATCATCTACACATCAAAATTCTGCTTGTCCTTAATTTCCCCTGCATCATTCATGAATCATGATTCCTCTCTACCATTTATCGTTTATCTTCTTGGCATGCCTCTTCCTCTACCTCTCAATGCTCTCTGGGCTGCTCCCGGAGGTAAGCCTCTTTGTGGAGCTTGTGGTTGTTGGCTCTCTTCATTCTTAATGGTCTCGTCCACGCTCAAAATCAAACAACTAGCTTCAGTTGCTGCTTGAATGGCATTAACCTTAACCAACGCTGGTTCCCAGACGAAAGCCTCCATATTATCTCTGATACCTTCACCAATGAAATCAACACCAGCCCATACGTTTCCTTTTCTGTGTTCCACGCGGAGCTTGTTAAGGATATCTGTAGCATCGAAACCAGCGTTGTCGCAAAGTTGACGAGGAATGACCTCAAGGGCTTTAGCGAAGGATTTGATGATTGCCTGTTGCTTGTTGCGGATATTGTTATCGGCGTAGTGATGGAGATAGGCTGATACTTCCATTTCACAAGCTCCACCTCCAGCAACAATTGTGGTATTCTTGATGGCGCGCTTGACGATCATGATAGCATCGTGGAGGGAACGCTCGACTTCGGCAATGAATTGCTCAGCACCTCCACGGAGGACTAATGTGCAGGTTTTGGCAGCTGGGCAATCTTCGAAGAAGTTGAAACGTTCTCCACCAATTTGACGCTCTTCGAACGAACCGCAGGTTCCGAGGTGCTCTGGCTGAATATCGGAACAAGTAGATTGAATAGATCCTCCTGTAGCTTGAATAATGCGTTCAAGGTCATCGGATCCTACACGGCCGGCACAGAAAATATCTCTATCCGCGAAATATTGAGTAGCAAGATCACCGATGGGTAGCTTGGAAAGGACAATCTTTGCGCCAGTCTTGTATAAAGCTTCCATCTTGTTGTAAATAATTTGCCATTCAGCATCGACAATAGCCTGGTATTCCGAAACTTGCTCGACACGAACTTCCGCGTTGTCTTTCTCAGACTTGAGCTCAAGTTCTACATTTAAGCACACAATCTTAGGGTTTTTGAAAGATTTTGGTTGTTGTTCGAATCCGGCGTATGAAAAGGTCTTTTTGAATGCAACACCGTTAACAAACAGTGAGTCGGTAAGGGATCCACCTGGAATCTTCTTCATGCCAATGAGTTTCTCGTTCAAATCGTCCTGATCTAATGTCATAACCGCATCAACGACCACTATATGTTGTTAGCTATGTCTCACTACTAAATCTTGGAGCCATACTCTTTGTGAAGAATCCGGTATTTCTCTTAATCAGCTTACTGCTCATAGCAGTACCGGCTAATTTAATAAGAGTTTCCCTCTGGTTACCCTCACTTGTATTAACGGCGATCTCCTTTATCTTATTGACGGCCATCGTAGAGGCTCTTCGTAAACCCTTAATGATCGTCTGCGAGCTGACACCTTGTTCGACATGGTCCTTTATTTCCTTCAAAATTTCACCTGCCAAAACAACGACGGATGTTGTTCCATCTCCTACTTCGGCATCTTGTGATCGAGAGATATCGGTAAGAATTCGTGCTGCGGGGTGAACAACGTCAAGTAACTGCGCCCAGAAGTCAGTTTATGAGTTCTGGCTATACCGAACTCACAGAGATTTCTCCCGAGAAGCTTACCTTCATAACAGTAGCACCATCATTAGTGATAGTTTGTCGTCCATTCTCATCCACAAGTAATAAATCCCCACCATATGGTCCCAAAGTACTTCTTATTGTGTTTTGAACAGCTAAACAAGCATTAATATTGCTAATAATTTGTCCTTTTCCCTGAGAAGAATCTGTGCCTATATTATACACTTCTGTCAGTATTCTATGTGGTCAAATCAATATCTGGGTTACTGACCCTCTTTCAGCACAATAATGGTTGGAGTCTGGCCACCGAACGACATTTTCGCAAGAGATTCTGTTTATGATACAAATTAAGAAGACGCCTGAATCACCGAATAGTCGCAATGCTGGGTATGTAAGAGAGCGTTGCTAGGGTATGAAGAGAACTCTCAAAGCTTTGCTGCCGCTACCTGATCAATTGTAGTTCAACTTTTTTCGCGTCGCGATTTTGCTATCATGTCATTTGTCGATGGCCGTAATTCCTTACACGTGAGATAAGTTCTGCCACACTAAATTGTGCTACTGGCATTTCAGCCACCCCCACTAGACCAATGTCTACCGGTGAGCTGCCTTGTGAACTATTTTTTCTAGTGTTGATTTTATTTTACCACGAGCTCACCGGGGAACAGTTCCAGCGAGCTTAGTTCGAGGATCGCATCTCGCGTACATTCCAATCTTGCACAACATATCACACTATCAGCGCCACATTGTTTCCCTTGATTCATTCCTATTTCCTTCCTCAGGAACTAGAGCTAACAGCAACTTCAATATTGCCTCCACAAGTGGTGATCCTTCAACCTTGTGAATTGGATGTGTGCCTGATTGAAGTCAAAACATATTTGGTTGTTATGCATATTGCAAACCATCATACCCTCATCACTTCGTGACGGATTCATCTCATCTTATAAAACAATAGTATGAATGTCTTCACCATGTTCATAATTTACATAAGTCGCCACCGCCACTGCCACACTAGCCTTCCTCATCCTTCATCCTACTGCATCGTAAGCCTAGCCAATCAGAATCGATGTGCCGTCTAATTTGTCTCTCGCGGTGCAAGAGCGTTTTAGGCCATATTTGGACCTGCTATGTCACCCAAATAAGGTTCTCAGCCTTTCCCGTCGTCCTCTGTCTAACATCCTAAAGTGATATATGGCGAAACACTCCTATCCCTCTGGATTGGTTTGTCGCGGGATAGGTCCCGAAAAGCGAATGCAACTCTGTGTGACAAATCTTTGATTCTTGACATTCATTCGGACATTTTCTTCAAGCGCAGCTTACCAATAGCTACCGGTAGATGCCTCATTCGCACTTTGAGGGATGGCCGAACCGTCGAATCATTAATCGGTATCCCACGGCTGACAAGTCAGCAAAACTTGAAGAAGTACCTATGCGGCGTTTCTATGCGCGTCAACGTTTTGAATGCCTCAATCGGCAATTGTGACGACTTCGCAATTAATAATTCGTCACTGCTGACAACACCATTCTCGAGCTGAAACATCGGATTTGGACCACGGAATAATTTACGTCCTTATCCACCTTACAACCGGCAGATGTTCGAGGGATGCGAAATCTAGATACTGTCTTCTGGCTATCGATATAACACGGCATAGCCCTTGCGATGTCATGTCAAGGGTACAATCCAAAGCACCTATATCGCTAGCCTATTCAGGAACTTCCTTTTATTCGTTTCAATTTGTTGATCAACAATCTGGAAGAGTTACATAGAAAGTTTTTACTTTACGGACGTAAGGAATACTGTAATCCAGACAAAACATTTACGTACGTAAGGAGAGTTTCTGCGCTCATGTGGATGCAAATGATGCTCAGAATCTCGATGTAGCGGTAGGGTTGCAGCCGCTGCAGGGACGCGCGACCAAAGCAGCCTTATTTCCGTCGTGCAGTATCGCAAGGCTGAGTTAAAATGTGGTCACACATCGTGTAGAGGCCAATAAAGACACCGCAATTCGGCTTTTGCGTTAGTCACTAATATAAGCGCATTCTACATTCAAGGAGCGAGGCTGAATTCTATAATTGCGATTTTTGTAATCAAGGGAAGTGGCCATTTATCGCTAGATACGAATCCCTCGTAAGAGTTACGTTGTTACGGCACAATTGCTAAACCTGAGAGTTGACTCAAGGGTTGACGGCTCCCCTGAGATATAAGAAATGCTATGGGTACCCAGTATGATGTCTTGGATGAAACGAGAAGTAGATCCGCGATCAGTGCGAAGCGTGCAATTTCATATACCGAAAGGACATAAACTTTATAGACAATGGCTACAATTGCGAGAAAGAAAGCTTGGAGACCCAAATCCAAAACTGGCTGTCTTACTTGTCGGTCGGTTATTCCACGTCAAGTTATCTTTTCTGTGTGATCAGCACACAAGAGAAGATTCAAAGTTGGGTCGCTAATGGAGATTTAGAATTCGCCGTGTCAAATGCGGAGAAGAGAGACCGGGGTGCCTTCGATGCATGAAGACTGGGCGTAATTGCGATGGCTATGATTCGGATCGTCCAGAGATGTCGAGTACCCCACTGGCACGAAGGGATAGTGAGGTTTCTTCGTCAAATACAAGCCCAATTGAAAGGCCCATCATGAGTCCTACCCCAAGCATAGTCGCAATGCCTTCTCCGGTCATTGGATGGGATGAAGAGGAGCGAAGAAGCTTCAATTTTTTCATCACCAAGACAGCACCAGAATTGGCTGGTAATTTTGAATCTAAATTCTGGACCAGTCTCATTTTGCAGAGGTGCCACTCGGATCCGCCCATTCGCCATGCAGTCATTGCTTTGGGAGCCTTCAACGAGTCCTTCAAGTTTGGCGATATCAAATTATTGGAAGCGGGAGCGATTGCTGATCCGAAGCAACGATTTGCCCTTCTACAAAATATTAAAGCTATACGTTACTTGACGGGCCATCTCTCGCATGGAGGCCACCGACAATCTTCAGAAGTAATTTTGATATCTTGTCTTTTGTTCATTTGCTTCGAAGCAATGCAAGGAAACTACCAAGCTGCATTTGCTCATCTAAACAGTGGTCTAAAGATTCTAGGCGATTGGATGGAGATAAATGGACAAGATTCCCTCGCTCATTCAGAGTCAAGTGGGAATCGAGAGTTCATCCGCTCAGAACTAGTACCTTTATTCGGAGCTTTAGACATCCAGGCGATCAGAATACTACCAACTAGCTTTGTTCAATGGGAAATGGCGAGTGGGTCCACGAAATTTGATTTTACAGCTCAGACTAGCATATCAGATTCCATTTCATCGCTGAATGAAGCAAAATATCATCTCCAAAACCAGACCCATGCAATTTTGGTATACCATCAGATTGCAGCACAGCATTATAGCCCAGAGACTCTAAACAATGACGACACTCTACGCTCAAGTAGCATGAATGCTATGGTCGAAGAAAAGAGAGAGCGAGTTCTGCAGCTTGAGCAGTGGTCCAAAGTCTTCAACAACTTTGCACAAGCAGCAGGTCAAACAATGAATACGAGTGATCTACGAGCATCAATATCGCTCAAACTTCATCATGTCGCCAACAAACTAATTCTCGAAACAGCACAGTTCGAGACTGAATTAAACTACGATTGTTATATGGATCAGTTTGAACTAATGACTTCACTAGCCGAATCTCTTCTCAAATCGTACGGTGATTCAATGCTGGAAAACGGACGGGTGTTTTCTTTCGATACTGCAATAATACCACCGTTGCTATGTGTGGCATGCAAATGTCGTGATCCTTCGCTGCGCAGGAGAGCACACGCTCTTCTGGTCAGTTCTTTTAAACGAGAAGGTGGTTGGGATAGTGACTTAGCGAGTAGTATTGGTAGGTGGACTATAGATAAGGAAGAGAAGGATTTAGAGAATATTTCGAGGGCTGAGGAAGTGGTGGAGTCATCTCGGATCGTAGTAACGGAAATAACGTCCCTTGGACGACGAAAGGCATTGATCAAATTTAGACAAGGTCCTCGTCGGGATGATGGAGATGAAGAGCTTCAGGAGGAATGGATTGTGTGGTGATGGTGTGTACTTGTAGTCATAAGAGCTCTGGAAGTTCATTAAGACTGTATATTTTGAATATGATGATTTGTATCATTGAAGACATCTTTTTTCTTACAAATTTCCTGTGTATTCTTTACCCTCAATCTCTACAGAACCTGACTGCCAATGAATTAAGCTTCTTTCCCTCGTCACTTTCGACACAAGTATTCTATTGAGCGGCATGTGAGGAAGAGCAAGATGAGACTACACAAGACACAGAAACATCAGCCACATTCTCGAAATAACGACTAGACTCAGAAATCTTCTTGAAAGTAAATCAAAGCGACAGAATTGAAGACCCCGAAATGAATTCTCGACTAAGGGAGTAATGCTTGGTCTCGAACTGGGGCAACAGATGGAGTAAGCATTTGATCTACGGATACCCACTCAACCAACCCTGCAACCCCTCGATTCATTCGTCATCGACCCCTTCATTCACCAAAAGCCCTCACGTCATACCAGATATGGATATCTTGATGTGTGTTTAGGTAGGCATTTTTACTTTTTCACTTATTGGTTTGAATTGATTGTAACCATTAAAGTCTTTGGATCTCTAAACAAAAGTTCCCACTCACGATTTACTAACTCCGAATCATTATAAAATACAGCTAGAAAGAGGGTTAACTTGACTTGCTGGCTTACTAGGTTCTTGATATCATTTATACATAAGAAAGTCCTTTCGATCCAGGAGAAACTTTATCAACATCACATTAATTTTATCTCACATAAATTGATTTCACGAAATAGCATTCAACAAAGATGTCTGGTATAAAAGTGTTGATTCCCATGTCAGATTACGGCCATGATCCAACAGGTAATACACATCCCTCTTCCATAAAACGCCAAACATCATAAACAACCACTTCTATCTCTTTCCCAAATCACACCACTGATGCCATATATACTAAACTCCTCTCCCAGAAACCGCAATTCCATACACCACATTCACCAAAGCCGGATATACCGTGCACTTCGTCACCGAAAGCGGTGCCATCCCAGCCTGCGATCGTAAAATGCTCGAGGGAATCACCCAGAAGCTTCTCGGCGCCACCCAAGACGCTGTCAACGCCTACAAGCACATGTCCCAGACGAAGGAATTCACAAGCCCTTTATCCTGGTCTTCCGATTCCGTTTCTCTCGACTCCTATGATCTCGTGTTTTTGCCTGGCGGCCACGAGAAAGGCGTGCGTCAATTGATTGATTCGGATATTATGCATCAGCATCTGATTTCTTATTGGAAAGGTGTTGAGAAGCCGGGAAAGAAACATATCGGGGCGGTTTGTCACGGTGTTATGGTTTTGAGTGAAACTTTGACAGCGGAGAATACATCTATCATTCATGACTGTGATACGACGGCTCTTCCGGGGATGTTTGAGGGGGCGGCTTATTGGAGTACGAGATGGGCGTTGGGAGATTATTATAAAACTTATGGAGCGGGGAGTGAGAATGTGGAGACGAGTGTTAGGAAGAGGTTGGATGATCCGGAAAAGCAGTGGAAGCATTATGTTGGGTTGCAGCCGTGAGTGAATTTTTTCCCATTCCGTCTTGTTTTTTTCTATCTTATCGATTATAAAGACTGATGAGAAAACAGATTTGTGGTAGAGGATGAGAAGTATAATTACATTAGTGGGAGGTGGCCTGGAGATGTCCAATCATTGGCGGATAGGATTGTTGAGTTGGTTAAGAAGAATACAGATAATTGAGTTGTGATATGGTATGGAATGGACCGGATTGATATTTGTTTCCTGTTGGAAATTTCAATGAGGAAACATTATTTACTCATAGCTAGCTAGTATTGATATTAATTGGAAGCATTTGAATGATCAGCAGGTGCTACTATCTGTGCTTCCGGCATGTGAAGGAGAGGCATGTCGGGAGCTCATCCGCGAGCTAGCTTTCAGGGTCGATTAGCGTGTGGATATGCCAAATCTAAGCTTTTGTGTAGTCGAAGTACGTACTGCAGCCGGTCGTTCAGATAAACACCTTCATCACGTTCATATATTCGCATTTTCACTGTATCAGATCTAAAATGATTCTCTCATTTCTTGATTTTCTATACGTGTTTCACTATCGAAACTCAAAAACGCCAGCATATCCTGCAAATGGATTGAACTCCGTGAACTCCAAAATTACCCCAGTAGTACTGTGGAGATATCCAGCGATTAAATTCTTAAGTGAACCATAATAGAACGACAAAGGAGAACCTAGAAGTGCCAGCACCTCACAAAGTCTCCTTATGAATAATATCCTCATTCTCTCCTGTAGCACCCTCCTTCGAGTCCTTCAAAGGGCTATCAAACAATCCCATCAACATCTTCCTGTACAATCTACTATCCAGGAACTCCCTATCAATATCCTCATACGCAGCCACTCCCCCTCTCCCCCATATATTCTTACACATCTTTGCAATACACGCATCTCCACTAACGCCTGCGCTCCATATTTGGTTTAAAGGTAATCCGTTTCCTTCAGGCGTATATAGTAACATGTATGTGCCAATCAAAGCATGATCTGTTGAATCTTTGATCCTATTTAGGGAAGAATATTTCTGTATACGAGCATGCCAGGCATCTCCATCGCCCCAAAATGAACGCATATCAGGTATATGCGAGAGATGGTTGTCTTTGTGCCCTTCGAGACGGATATCTATTGTACGAAGTTTGAGAAGGATGGGTCGTGTGCCCGCTTGAGGTAATAAGAGGACAAAGATAGAGGTAGTTTCAAATCTTGGAGAAGCAGGAGGACTTGTAGAGAAAATTTTATTGAAGATGCCAAGGCGACTTGTACTGTTTCCTCGATGATGCTGTGGCGGTTGAAGTGGAGGCTGAGGTGGAGTATCTGAGTCTGAAGGGATATGAAGTGTCTTTGCTTGGCTTATGATAAATTCTGTCTCATTTTCTAAAGCTTCGTAGCGTTTTGCAGTGTCAGGCCCGTGTTCATGAGTTGGAGGTGGACTGTAGATCCCCAAAAGAAGAGGTAGTCGTTGTTGAAGTGCTAGCTGAGCACGATAACTTTCAATGGCTGCCATGTTGAACAAAAGATGTTGCGTTTGAGGCTATCTTCTGTACGAGAAGAAGCGTTTTGTAGACAGGGAGGTAAGGCTTAGCTTCCGTGGATGGCAAGAACTACCTAGGGATTTCGGGTAACAACAGTTGCGATAACGTTGATTTTAACCAAATCAAGGATACCGAGTACAAAAAATGGGAAGAAGTACCGGTATTCTTGCCCAAATGCAAAGGCTTTGCGGGGTTGTGAACTGCAAGGTAGTTTCCACGGCGGCAAGATCCAGTGGGTATCAACCAATCATAATACAGACGCTCGTACCAACAAAACCGCTTGGGGCGAGTACCTAGTAGTTCGAGACTCTTAACCAAACGTTAAGAAATAATTGAAAGACTAAAAACATAGACCAAAACCACAGCACTTGAGTAGTGGTTACTTAATGGGAATTACAACGGGATCTGAAAGGATTTATCGTGGTTTGTGCATTATTGATTTTTGGTCGGAGTGATAACGATTGAAGGCGGCCAAACTTGGCTCGGATGATCCCATGCAAATTTTGAAGGCGCAGTGATAAGTTAGGTTACAACCAGCTGCCTTTGCGAGCCTAGGTTGAGGGTATTCCCGAATCCATTCTGCAGCAAGGTTTTGCTGCAAAGCCATCACTTTTCCTACTCTGCACATGATGCTCCTATCAGGAAGCGTAGAGTTTTCCGGGAGTTTGGTTATGTTATGGGTAAGATCCAGATAAGGTACCTAATGCACAATCCTTGTGAGTTGAATCCTCTTTTTTCGAGACATGACCAGTTCATAGCTCCCGAACAGAGTGACAGGGCTTGTGTCACGTCACAATTACCAGAGTATTTTCACTGTAGTGCCGCCGGGTATATGGAGAGTGATTCCTTCTAGTCCACCGTCATGGCTATGCAAAACAATTCAATTTATGTCGTAAGAGATTCTTTCGTGACTTAGTTTGTTCTTCTCAAAGAACTATTCGCGCAACGTAGTAAAATCTTACTTTCGTATTTGAAACAGCCAAATAAAATACCCTTATGTTCTGCCGTAGCGTTAACAGGCGCTGACGACCTTTATAACGGGCGCAACATAATCTCTGTGTATTCTTTCCTGTCTCGCAAATCGTCTTTGCATATTTAATTTGATCCTCGATGCATAAATCGCATCCCAAGGACAAGTCGTCGGCGCAAAGCTTAACAGCGAGATATGGTGATCGTCTTCTGGATGTAAAAGAAATTGGGAAGTGTGGTCTGAAGAGAGTTCGTTCCCGACACAAACATTGACAGTGACGATGAGTAGACAAAGATTCGGGAAACAATGACGAACGATGTTTTCTGCCTCGCATTCTGCATTTAAGATGGATGTTCGAGAAATCACTAAACTTTCTACAGACTCAAAGATACTCGGTAGAAGCACTTTACAATCGCCATTCTTAACATAATTCACATTCCGCAGCCAATAACCTTGGACAGAACCAAGGTTGAGATCCTTGAGAAACAATGAATTGATGACAAAGTTGATGGGAAGTGAGTTGTATCTCGAATGTTCAGAAAATCGGTACCGCTTTAAAACCTCTTGCCTGGATTCGATACAAGTTGAAAGAAGAGGGTGCGGAGTTATGTTGCGAAAACTCCAAGACGATGATCGCTGCTGCGAACTGGATGCTGTATCCATGGAGGTCAAAAGCTCGAGCTCTACTATATGAGGCTCCTGAAAAGCAAACGTCCAGATCTGCGCGCGGAGTTCAAGTGGTAAATTGCGAAAAAGCGAAAAGGTCGTCAAGTTTGGTAAAGATGATCCTTCCAAGATGCTGTGCGGGCATATACCGATAGACTGAATGTATCTAGATGCAATGATGCGACGCATACTCCGCGTGATTGGGACGTGTTCCGCGACGGAGGTCTCTATCGAATGTTTATAGATACTCATCTCGGAGGACATACGCATATGCAAGCAATGCAACGGTTTTGACAATTGAGTGTTATCAAATGGAAGTTTATATTTCAAACAAGAAGTTTGAAAGGAACATGAAGTTATAACCTAGTAACATTAGGAGAGCAACAGCTTGAGGTCAACCAACATCCAAGTGGGTCTTTCCATCTTAAGCTGGAAATGCGCGCGTAACGAGACCATCATTCATCGAGGCTTAATTCGACTTCAGATACCTCAATATCCCTGGACGGGACCGGTAAAGCAAAGTTGGAAGGTTCTTCATCATCGGTATTTCTGTTCGATCGCGGATATCTATCTGCAAACGTATGAAGAAAGCGCAGTCAAACACGAAGAAATGGAATGCGCAAAGTCTTAAAATATTAATTGAAAATATCCTCAAAGATATCATTCAGTTCAACATTGTACTATGAATCGATAAAACTTAGAAGAGACGGATGCTCAAGAGGTTAGGGTATCACAAACCAGATCAAAACTCGGAATAAAGTATAAAGTTATTTATGATGACTAAGCTACCGAAAGTGTGTAGATCTTGTTTAACTTACTACACCTTCAGATCAAGAATTTGCACCCAAATTGACCCAACAGGAGAAAGTTCTTTCTATATCTCCACAAGCCTACAGAACATTACTTTAAAGCATCAATCATTTGTATTCTGCTCTGGATCGTTTGTCGCCTTGATAACAATCACCCACTCCGAAATCTATTCTCTATAAATTCCTGGGGCTTCTGGAACTCGCTCTCGTGTTTCAATACCGGAGCTTTGGATTAGAATGGATCAAGGAAGTCGAATTAGCTATAATGTAAGATTAGAGGCGATGCCATGAAGACCTGAAGCATATAATCGAGTCAGATAAGCATGTTCCTGTACAGAGTCCTTTCCAATTAAGTGGTCATTGTTATTTTCTGTGGCATATCTAGTATATTATTTGAACTGCTTTACTCATACATAAAAGGTAATCCCATTTTTCTCTTCCCATCACCGTCATGTTTTCAAGATTGGCTCTGAAATTCCAGGAGGTATCATCCAATAGGGACAGCTCAGTAGCAACTCCAATGTCCCGTTTCAATTCAGACTCCCACGCTTCATCATCCTACAATAGTCGCCCGCTTGAAGAGCCGACTATTAATCACTTTTTCAACCATACAAAAGCAATTGTCAGCAAGCTTTGAGTGGAGCAAATTCAATATTACCAGACTTTGAGCAGATCATACCAATTCTCTTCCTGGCATCTCTTTTCAACTTCATACATCAATTTTCTCCAGTCGCCAAAATCCTCTCTTCAAAAAAAGGTCAAAGAACGAGGTGATCCAATAGACCCAAGATGGAAAGAATAAAAGGATTCAAAATAACAAAAGTTCAGGCCCCAATCTGGGGCCCTACATCTTTGTTGACCTATTTCGCGGTATCAATGACTCCGAAGGGATCGAATGCTCCCCACAAAGATACCGCGCGCACCTCGAGTTGTCGTATCTAACCGTTAAGCCAGAGTGCCGTGTTGTCATACCACCAATTGACGAGAGTATGTGCGATCTCTTCGATTATATTTGAGAATTAGGCGAGACCAGTATTGAAATACAATGGCGTGAGAAAGTGGCATTGCTGTTCAAAAGTGAATATCGGAGACCAAAGTTTGGGTCAAGGCAGTCAGTTCTCTTTCCCAAGGAAAAATATTGTTGCCACCGCCCGCACTCAGTTCAATACATATACATCAATAACACGGTCAACGTTGAAGTGGACATCGATGTGATACAACTCTTTCTGTTTGAGAAATCTTCCGACGTTGGTGTCTTCAGAATCACCTTGATTGCTTGCTGCAAAAAGCATATGTGAAGATACCTGTACCGAAACACCGCGACCAGAACATTGATTAGTAGACCATGACGGAGATTATTTCTTGGATCGTGATCTCAGCCACAGGAAAAGGTCTGTTGTGACTTGAAACCTCATTCAGAATGCTTTCCAGCGGAAAATTTCCAGTCTACCAGCAGCCTACCTTGTCAATAATTTCATCAATAATTCAAAAGACTCTAGGGCTCAACCCAATCTCTCCAGAACATGCCTTTTTTTTATTTTTACGATGACGACTGGAATTTTGATTTCAACGAAATAGAACCTCTTTAAACTTGGTCTTGCGATGTGGAAGTAACATGCGGATGGCTTCACAAAGATACATAAAATTCGTTGATGCGGTTATGCACTCAATTATTCTTCTCCATCAAACGCGCGATGCTCAGTTGAGTGTATGATTCTTGATGCGATAGAAATCAACCTTTATTGATTTTTGAAGCTCCAAATCGCCGATGTAAAGGTTCAGAGGTTACAACACTCCATGTTGCACAGTCGTTTCAACTTTGGTTTGAGCCTATTGTCAGGTGAGAAGATCAAAGGCTATAACCAGCTTGATCTCTAACCAAATATCTATCGCACTCGATTTGTTCATCTGATTGTTCGGCAGTGCAAATAACTTTTTTACGAGATAACACACATGCACCAAAGTGGTACGCAAGCATCTCAATCATAACATTCCTCAACTATTAACCAAATTCCAAATCCACACCCTCATTTTCAACAAAAATTCCGCCAAGCATATTTTCCACACGCAAGCGCACAAATAATTTCCATTTGCACTCACAACATCGCCTCTATTAAATCGCCATAATCCAACTCGTGCAACCATAAAAGCCGACGATCTCCCTATCTCGTGATCATTAAGCCTTTGCCAAGACCAATTCAGCCGGCACTTAATCAAAACGGATAGATCTTATTGGTGGATCTGTTATTTGCTGCCGAATTCTCCTGCACACATTTCCACATTCAGGCACAGATAGTTAGTTGTCAAATGAGGGAACCCGCGCCAAAAATCTGGGGTATACCGAATCTGCAACGTGAGCGAAGATCTACCGAGTGCGAAGTTTGCGACTCGTGGTTATATTTCATTTTTCGGATGAAGAATAAGCTTAACATGCACGATGAAGTTTCTGTCTTGGCGTTTTGCTTAGATGAATAATTGCTAAGGTGGGTTGCTCGGGTGGAGATTGTACGAGGAGCATGGGAAATTTTTGGGATTGTTTTGGCGCCTGGAATTGGAGGGCGTCCATATGCGGATTTGTAAGTGGAGGTGTATGCGGATTTCGGTGGCTAGCAGAAAGTAAATTTGATTGAAGGGGAAGGGGAACTCGGCGCCGAGAATCTCGCTCGTATTGAGGGGGCCAGATGGAGAAATTGAATATGGAGGTAGATAAAGAACCGTTGCTTTTAAGTTTCCGCATGATGGGTCGAAGGTTAGGAAAATTATATAAAGAGATGATCGGCTCGAAAATCAAAAAGCTTGGCTCGAACAGCATCTGTCAATTTTGCAGCAATTCTTGGCATCGATCTCATACCATCTCATATCATTCATCATGAAGACTTCCGTTAAAGTTCTGCTTTCCTTGCTCGCGGCTCAGGTATGCGCAGTGCCAACTTTGTATTTGGCTGGTGATTCCACCATGGCGCTTGGTGGCGGTGGAACTAGTACTCAAGGTTAGTGCTTTTGTTTTTCATCCTAGACGTCATATAGGAGTGTGGGAAATTTGTCTAACATATCTTGTGTATAGGATTCGGTGAATACCTTAAATACAGTTTCACCGGTATCAACGTCGTGAACAAAGCCGTTGCCGGACGATCCGCCCGCTCATATTGGAATGAAGGAAGGTTTGCTACATTGGCCGATTCGGTTGTTGCCGGCGATTATGTTCTTTTGTATGTGTTCAACATTTCCCCATCGAAGAACGTGTGCTAATTTATTCCGCAGCGAATTTGGCCACAACGATGGAGGCTCTTTGACCACATCTGATAATCTCCGTACCGATTGCTATGGAGGCGGTACCGAGACGTGCATTTCTCCTGTTACAGGGGAGACCGTGTATACATATGTATTCTACCTCTTACAAGCAGGGTATGTTTCTCTTCCCCTCGGCATTTTCCAATTCTCCATTTCCGCAGCCCTTATTCCATGAAAATCACCAACTCAACTAACACTCCTTCCAGACGTCTCATAACCGCCAAAGGCGCACACTTAATCATCGCCTCGCCCACTCCCAACAACTTATGGGAAACCGGCACCTTTTCCTACACCGCCCCCCGCTTCACCGGATATGGGAAATCCGTCGTCACTTCTCTTGGCTCGCTGGCCTCCTTTGTCGACCACGGTCAATACGTTGCGAATATTTACCAGTCGCTTGGTGCTACGGCCGTGGATGCGTTTTATCCAATTGATCACACGCATACCAGTCCCGCAGGCGCAAATACTGTGGCCGCCGCGTTTATGAAGGGTCTTATGTGTGGAGGAAGTGCGTTGAGTGCGTATAGCAAGAATACGACTAGTAGCATTGCGGGAAGCTGTGTTTAGGTTGGGTGATCAGGAGTTTCTGGGTAGTGTGAGAAGGGGGTGTTGTAGTGGTGGATCTGAAAGGGAAGATTCTTTGTATATATGTACATATTCTATATTGATATCTATATCTAGGTATATCCAAACTCATCTATCTATATCCAACAGCGATCTATACTTTCGTATTGATAGGCGACATGCCTTTTGCCATTCTCTGAATCTGTGACGAATAATACATACTTTGGAAACCAGCCCCGACTTGTTTGACAGGTGAGTGACGAACCAAATACGGCGGAGAGAGTGGTGCAAGAGTGATGTGTGCTTCTTCGTCAGGTATATCCTTGTTGAGGATGATCTCGTTCGGTAATTTGGGAAGAACGGCAGCGGGTCGGGCAATGCCAATGAGATCACATCCTCCCGACTTCAAAGCCTCCTCCATACCGACTCTTGTGCGGAAACCTCCAGTGACCATCAGGAGGACAGAAGGAAATTGCTCGCGTACTGTTTTAGCGAATTCGAGAAAGAAACTTTCGCGAGAGGAAGTCGAAGGGGCCGAAGAGGGTTCACCCATCATACGAGGATTCTCGTAGCTTCCTCCAGAAATCTCAATGAAGTCAACTTCTGCTTCCACTATGCACCTGATTTGCTCCATACTGTCTTCCAATGACTCGTTGGAAGCAGCATCCACACTGTTCACCTTGATACCGATGCAAAACTCCTTACTCGTTTGCTTTCTGACTTCATTGATGATTCTTACTACGACTTCAGCTCTCTTTCTGGCTGTGCCGCCAAACTCATCGGTCCGGAGATTGGACTTAGGAGACAGGAATTGTGCTAGCAGGTAGCCGTGTCTATAATTGAATCAATAAGAGCAATCCCGAGGGAGAACAAAAAGTTAGGGGACAACTTACGCGCCATGGAGTTCAACACCCTTAAATCCCGCCTCGAAACTTTGCTTCGCAGCCAACACAAACTCATCAATGATGCCACCCGGTCCAGAAATCTCATCAATCGTCAATTCACGTGGTGTGCCGAACATTAACGCAGCAACGGCCCGTTCGATGAAACTACTTCCAAAATTCATTGCTACAGCGGAAGGTGCAACTGTTTTTGAAAAGAGACCGCGGTCGCCAGCCCCAAGGGGTGATTGTCTACCGGCATGACATATTTGGACTATGGTGGGTGTTCCAGAGCGTTGAGAGGTTGCCGCCCAGGATTTCCACATGGCTTTGGTCTCTTCTGAGGGTTTGGGAGTGCTAGCTACATCTTTATGGCCTCCGAGGTATTTGGAAGACACTTGAATGTTTCCTATTATTTGGATTAGGACTTGGAGACTTGACGTGTGAAGTTCTTGGAACCGTAGAAGCTTGGGCATTTCAATTGATCAAATCCACTTGGAATATTGAAGTTTGTCGTAATGCACTCCTGGTTCGTACCTGTCATTATCATCCCCCATCCACCATCGGCCCAAGTGCCATATGCCTTCAAAAAGGATTCATCAGGAACATGAGTAGTTGACATAGCTTCAGCCATTGCACCCTTTGAAATAATATTAGCATTTTGGAGACAATATTGATAGAATTGATAGATGTTTCATACCTTGCAAAGACGATTTGGTAGGGTCAACCCACATGGTAATGTGATCTTCTCGGAAAGTAACATGATGAAATGGTTCTCCTAGATTTTGAATATAAGTACTGTAGTATTTGTTATCTTGATTGAATTCATCTTTCTCGAGGATCTTCAAAGTTTTATATAGTCCCAATCACCGAGGTGTACCCATCGTCTCTTGAAAGGAGGACCGGGACATGATTTGAAAGCACCATATCGTCGGACTTTGATCGGGCAGATAATTGCGCCGACTTGGAGTGGATCATAGAAGTAAAAAAATTGATAGTGATATCATATCAGCGTTTGAGTTTTCACGACGACAACAATGTGAAGAAATCATGACATGACATGAAAATGATGGTCCATGTCAACAGTGTGCATAATTTATGTGTAGTTTTCGGCTTATTACTCCTAGTAGGCTTTCGGATGAATTTTATGTACTCCATAGGCTACCTACCCGCCTATACGAAAGAAAGCGAGGACGGCTTACTAAAAGGTGCTGACAAACCTTCCATTGCACCTCCAGCATATGAACAAAACACAACAAAACAAAATGTTTTTCCCTCAGTCATCAATTACTACATTATCCATATTATCCATATTATCAGGAGTCGCGCTCCATTTATATATATCATTGAGCCTTCCCACATTTCTTCAGAACACCAATTCAGTTACATAATTGCTTGATCTAGGCAAGCATAATTGCATGATGACACAAACATCAAATCCTGGTTCAAAACCCGAAGCTCTGGAATGCTCCATCTAGCTAATTAAGGCTCTGTTTTTGTGTGCCATATTGCTAATTGCATTCCACTCGATTGTGGACTATATCACAATAGTGCACTGGATGTCATAACTAAACCGGGAAATCTGACCATTTTGTTGCAAATATGGAGAAAATTGGTGGGAGAACACATCGCTGGTTTGTGATGTATGAGTTACAGTATGGCCAACGATTGCAACACGGTTATTGTTGATCTACTCAACCATTAACGGTATTAATATGTCAACCTTGGTTATCATACCACTCTAGCATTCAACTTCAAGCCCAGAACTCACTAAAACATTGGCTATTTCTGCATAGCCGTGTCTTTTCTCAGAGAATGGAAGAGACTTGATTTCCCAAACTAGGCATTGGCAGAGATAGAGAAGGTTGGACAGAAGCACATGGATGATGAGGATACATGATTTTCGACTCTTCTGGCCATCGACAAAGTATGTGGTGGTGAGCAGAAGAGTCACTGCATCGTGCTTCATATAGCAACTTTCGTTGATGCATTCTACAATCTGTTGGTGCTTGCTAGGCGTCGTAAATTACAGGGGTTGACTTCGCAGTGCGCTCTCAATATAGTATACCCCACATCAGCATCAAACCCAACACCCATTGAGCACAATCATTCTGCGAAGGAAATTGGTTCATCGAATACCTCGCGTCAGCCTGAATGCGCCGCAGATTCTCATTGCGGGATCTCACACGACTCGGGTCCATATCGATGGTCTGAATTCATGTTAAAAATACCAACGGCGGCCATTCGCCAACCATTGATATTCGATAATAAGGCGCCAGTATAAGTCTATGAAAGGATTCGGGTCGAATCTTCCGAACGTTTGTTACGTCGCATGATCCACTAGACAGACGAATGACCTACACGAGATCTATTCCTATGTTTGATGACTTTGGCTTGTGGAATCCAGGCTGTGTATTCCGGGTTGTTGATCGGTTCCAAACTGAAGAATTTCGGCAAAGGAGGAGGACGACAGTCCTCAGCTACACTCGTGGCCGATGTTTCCAGCCGAGCTAAATGTGAGAACGAATCATTCTGTCACAGTAGCCCTACTTGATCACCGTCAGACTGGTTTACACGGCATCACTAGCCTGTGTGACATTCCAAGCCTTGTCAGCATGCAGCTCGTGCTTCCTTCTCCACGCTTACTGCAGGTCCATTACGAGGGCTTCGAGATCTGTCCACAATCTATTGTCGAGTGTTCCGCGCGAGATCTGCCACGCGATTTCCACGCTACGATACCTTGGCGGACATTAACGCTGGTCAAGATTAGAAACCGCTTGTAATTCCGGTTCCGAAACCGAATGAAAGGAACATACGACAGGAACGAACCCCGAGTCAAGAGCTTTACTTTTCTCTAACCACATTGATGAATTGAATACACGAAATCATCTGATCGCAAGTTCTTACCTCAACAACAATATCGAAAGCTAGACTCTGGTCAACGATCAAGAGATTCTTTTTCTAATGTCGTGATAATCATCGTATGATTGTTCAACAGACATGAATTTGCACCAACGCATACTTGCGAAATCAAGTTTAGAATACCCACAATTTCTCCAATCTCGAGCAGCAGCTATCTCCAATAGGATAGGTTTGACGAGGCTGGGGAAGCGGATTGAGAGTGGGCGTTTGGTGGAAAGTAATTAGGCAGACATTACAATTCGAAATATCCAAAAGATACTAGCGCCAACAAGTTAACGAAACAGTCGAGAATGGATCACAGAAAATGGGTTCCTTGGGCCTAGAAATAAAGTCAAACAGCTTGCCCAAATATTGGCAGCCTCGGTCCTAACCAATAAAGGACTTCAGAGCCTCCAAAGGGATAAGCCAAGCGAAATATATTTTTCAGCTTTCGATTGCTAGGCATATCGTCTCCATGGTTGTATTCACAAGCTAAGTACCAGATTATTGTAGGCACCTCATATTGTCTTTTGTATACATTCCAATTTGCACAAACACGGGCGGATTTTACAAAGAGATGTGATTGTTTGTAACACAACCTTTTCTCAAACTATTGCTTCATAGTACTTCTTGTGGGCATATACATACTCCGTATCTCCATTGAATTTCTACTTCCCTTCTCGGGAGTCTTGCCGCTCGAATACATAATTGCGCGTGAAATACCGTCATACTTTCAGAATATGGCGGGGGGTTCGAACAAGTGTAGACGAAGATGTTACCCAGCGCGGGCGAAATCCCAAGTCTGGATTACCCAAGATAGTGTGATGCCATTAATCTGGTAACGTTGATATCTACAGTCAATGATGATTGTCTGTCTCAACTTATCGCCGATGACGACTTTTCACCGGCATTCTCCCTCGAAGTCGTTCATGCAACTCTGTACCGTTATCGTACCACATGAAACCCGTGTATTATTCGTGGCTTTTAGGCAACTGCAATGATCTATTTTTGGGACTTTAAAACCTCTTGTCCGTCTTCAAAGCTATAGAGACGGGTGTTACCAGCCCGTCCATGGCTAATGCAGGAGACACAAGATGATTTACGGCGCTATAAGCACTCAAAACATACGCCCTCTCAAATTGTATAGTATACAACTAGATGAATTTGATTTCAAAGCTAATTCCGGGATCTACACCCAATCTGGATTGACAAGGTCAAGAATGCAGAAGGCAACAATTAGTAAGGATGTTTGTAGCTAAGCCAATAGGAATGAAGCGAGGGCCACCACTTAAAATCTTTATCAGATGAGACCTACTACATTAGGGGATCGCCAAGAGAATCTTAGCAGCGGGATGGCGCAGATACTCAAGTTTTCTGTGGACAAAATGACCTGAAATTTTTAGATGCCAATGGCAGTTGTTTTTTGGTTACTTCGAAAAACGTTGTATTGCTTGAACCCATGAACCTTTCACCTATGGTAATTCTTAGGATGTTTGCGATAAGGATTGGAAATTGGATTTCTAATCTCAATTCTTCAATTGGCTGTCAACGGCTTGTGGATAATACAGCAAACAGTATCTTATTGGATGAATTGGAAATCCTACTGCGGAGAGGCGTTCGCCCCTAGCAATTTTGTTACCAGGGAGGCTGCCCGTGGTTGGCAAGCCTAGACGATACTCTCGTATGGACAGAAAGAATTTATGGTGTTCGGATTGAGATTATTCCGATCGTTCATTTCTCATAGATTCATGTTTCAACTCAGGTTAAGGTTATTGACACAAACAGTCTTTGAATATTGATCAGTACGCCTGGGCATGTAAGCAAGAAATCAAGCTTATGGTAAATAGATGAAATTTAACAGGTAGGCTATGCCCTAGGGTATATGACAGCGATGGTGGTATTGGTGGCATCAGTGGTACGAGTGGCTGCAGATTAACCATGTACACCTACCGGGTTCTCTCCCTTGCTCTGGCGTTATACCTAGTCCTCCACATAATTATCTTGTGGGGCGTAAGATCATTTCAAGAGCATTACATCAGCGAATCACTTTGGATTTTATATCTTCAGTCTTTTAGGAAACTCGATAATTCTTTTTATGGTGGCATCTGATACAAATTAAAAACGCCGAATTTTTGTCGGATTTATTGTTATCTGTGATTTCGCGATCAATACTACTTTCCCAACTCGAACTCGGGGTCCCGTAAACAATGCTCCCTCAAGCTGAATCTTGACCTCGAATCTTGACCTCGAATCTTGAAGATCGTGAACAGAACATCTGAGAAGACAATGGAGGATTGGAAATCGGAGTTCAGGAGTCTTCTAAATTGGATGAAGTACCAATATCAGCCTGACTGTGGTTGAGATTCGTGCTGTCGACGGCGACAATAAATACCATGGCTGTTTCCCGTTTTTAAAATGTATCCTTCATCAGCTTCTCATCACTCTTCACCAAGAGATCAACGGATCACATTCAGAGCTTTTTCGACAACTCACCTTGCGCTTCCTTCAAAAGGCTACACTATATTTGGAAAACAACTTGGTTCAACAAGATTTCATCCGCTCAAAACAGATTCTGATATCGATCGATCTCAAGAATGGTTTCTATCCGCGCCTTGAGCCTTTTGGCTTTGGGTTCTTCATCTGTATTGGCATTGTAGGTGCTTGCAAATCAACAAATTGGCAAAATCCCTTACTGACATCTTCAAGAAATCCCAAACAGGCACGATACTGGTCTCGAAATGATGCTCGGGCTAAAGTTACACAAGACACACCGAGCGAAGTTGACTACATTGTTGTTGGCAGTGGTCCAGGTGGTGGACCTCTCGCATCTCGTCTTGCTCTTGCCGGATATGAAGTGCTATTGATCGATGCTGGAGATGACCAAGGGGATCAGATCCTCGCTGAAATGCCTATCTTTCAATTCGCATCGACTGAGATTGAAGCACAGCAATGGAATTTCTTCGTGCATCATTACTCGGATCTCGAACGTCAAAAGAAGGATACGAAGATGACCTATCAAACTACTGATGGAGACTACTACGTCGGATTAGATCCTCCAGCGGACGCAGAACCACTTGGTGTCTGGTATCCCCGAGCTGGAACTCTTGGTGGCTGCTCGAACCATAACGCTATGATATCAATCTACCCACACGAAAGTGATTGGCAATACATTGTAGACATTACCGGTGACGATTCTTGGGCTCCTGACAACATGCGAACATATTTTGAAAAGATGGAGCATTGTGATTATCTCCCCGAAGACACTCCCGGACATGGCTTTGACGGATGGCTCCACACAAGTGCCACCAATCAAACTATGATTGTTCAAGATGACAAGATTAATTCGATTGTTATCTCTGCCGCTGATGCTTTCGCAGTAAATGCATCCGACTCGATTCTTGCGACTGCTGAAGGCTTCAACCAAGTCGTCTCTCTAGATCCTAATAACCCATTACCTACGCGAGACAACGACACTGGATTGTACCAGATTCCAATTGCTGTTGATGGGAGAACAAGAAATGGAGCTAGAAATTTCATCCTCGAAACAGTGAATGCAGTCAATACTGACGGATCCAAAAAGTACAAGTTGACCCTCAAACTCAACACATTCGTCACAAAGATTCGATTCTCCAACGATACCACGCCTCGCGCTCTCGGTGTCGACTTCTTGGAGGGCAAGAGCTTATACAGAGCTGATCCCAGAGCTGGAAAAAATGGAACTCAAAGTACTCCCGGTAGTGTCAACGCAAGAAAGGAGGTTATCATTTCAGGCGGAACATACAACAGTCCTCAGCTCCTCAAGCTCAGCGGTGTCGGACCCAGAGCTGAACTCGAATCGTTCAACATCCCAGTTCTAGTTGATCTCCCCGGTGTCGGCACCAACATGCAAGATCGCTACGAAACGACCCTCGTCTCCGAATCAGACGTTCCATTCTCCATCGCCGAGGGTTGTACCTTCCTCACCACTGCCGACGATCCCTGTTTAACGCAATGGCAAAACGACACTGCAGATGCAGGACTCTACGCCACGCCCGGCCTCCCACTCGCTATGATAACGCGCTCCAGTACCGCAGAACAAGATCCCGATCTCTTGATTTCCGGCGCCCCCGCCAACTTCCACGGCTATTATCCAGGTTATTCCGGTCCTGCTCTCGGTGATGCTCTACACTGGAGTTGGATTACGCTTAAGGCTCACGCGCGCAATACCGCGGGGACAGTCACCCTTCGATCAACCGATCCGCTCGATACTCCATTAATCCAGATGCACTATTTTGATGAAGGAACATCGACCGATAATGCGTGGGAAAAAGATCTCCAGGCAATGTACGAGGGCATGTCACTTTCTCGCCAGATAATGAACAGTGTTGTTCCGCTCGACGGATCGTTCAACGAAACATGGCCTGGAGCAGATGTTTCCACAGAAGAAGAACTCAAGGAATTCATCCAGGATGAAGCTTGGGGTCATCATATTTCGTGCACGAATCCTATTGGTGCTGATGACGATGAAATGGCGGTTTTGGACAGCAGTTTTAGGGTTCGGGGAACAAGTGGTTTGAGAGTGGTGGATGCGAGTGTCTTCCCTAAGATTCCGGGATTTTATATCGCGGTGCCGATTTATATGGTTAGTGAGAAGGCGGCGGCGGTTATAATTGAGCAGGATGCGGCGGGGACGAGTTATAGATAGGTAGTGGTTGGTTGAGTAGAGGTTGGGGTTTGATTTTTGTGTTGTCGTGGGTTTTCATTCTTCTTTCTTGCAATCACTTACGGAGTGGTGGTGCGGGTGCAGGTGGTGTCTTGTTTTGCTATTGGTATTGTTATTGCTATTTTTACGGGTTGGGGTTGCTTTCATTTAAGGGGTACTAGATGTAGATAGTTATTCTTCTATGGGGTGTTTAGACTTGCATTGGTGGTTTGTTAGAAGCTGTAGATGATTAGTTATTTGGATTCCTTCGTTGCTTACCAACCCATCTGTACCAAATGTCTTCTTGAAATTTTGACAATCGCTACCCACAGGGGTGATATCCAAGGGACCCCATTTGGATGTTCTTGCTTCGAACTAGTATGACACTAGTGTCTGATTGGGCAAGTACCTTGTTTATCTTTACTAGGGTATTGTTTTCAACTCGTCTCTTCCTTCCTGGTATTTTTTATTGCTATCTTTTTGTAGGTAAATCCTCCTATGATTGCTATCGTGGTTTATGGTTCAAAAGTTGTTCGAAATGATTATTCTTAACATAATAGGTTGTGGCCATCCACCCACTAACTCTGCACCTCTACATCGCCGCGCGAAGACATCTCGAATTACCGCACGCAACTACCGGTACTAACACGGAGTCCGAGCATTTCAATAGCTAACCGTCTCTAGAGACCAAGCGCTCACCACTGCATAGGTAGTTCGTAGGTATACACAGAGTAGTTCATAGCCATGACGAGAAGTCCCGGCAATTGAAGTATCTGCCCCTATGCTGTCCAGGGTCTAAAATGAGATTATTTCTGGCAGCGTCGATCTGTACGAGACGAGTTGATGATCTACTGTGTGTGCACTGACACATTGCCCATTCGGTATATTGAGCATCGTAGCCCCCGCCGTTGGAAATTATGCTTTTATATTGTTTCCTCCTAAATAGCCTTATCCCCCCACATTGTTGACGAAAATAACGGGTATGCTAAAATCATCATATCATGTGTGCCTAGCTTGTACAGTGGTTTTGGGGGGGCACGACAATGATCTATGTGCCGTTTGATTGTAATTGATGCATTTATGGTACTAGAAAATGTATACGGTTTTTTTACTTTAACAAATTTATCATCTTGTTGAATCATAATTATGATATTGAGATGATATGATATGCAATGATTAATGATCAGAAAGTCAAAGTTTGGTATCTTGGTTTTTCTAACCACAATGCTCCCCATTTTAAGCTTTCAAATTTTGATATACGAAGTAGACACTGGCAGTCCCAATTAGGAGGTTTCTTTTTTAGCCCAATAATATTTACCGTCATTGGAAAATCTCTGCATGGTTGATTCGTTCTCCATGACGATCTTCACTATCTCGTCTTTTTTGGTATCTGTTCTTCGTGTCTTCTGTGGAGGCCGTATGATTATTTCCTAACTGTTTTACTCGTGCTGCCAGCATATCGAAATACAGAGTGGATCTGTATGTGCATCAAAGCTGTCTTGCTTGGGTAGTTTCCATTTTAGATATGCTGGAAAGAAGAGCAGGTACTTTCGGGGAAATAAAAGTCTGGGCGATCAGTGACCACAAAGGTGGGACGTCTTGTTTCGTAGATGAGAAGACGTCCCAAATGCCTAGCCTTTGAACATCCACTACACAGCCATCAAAATCTCCTGGGGTTCAATAGGTCCTGTCTGCTTCCCCTTTCAAGCATTGATATGATCGTCGTCCGCATTCAAATTCTGATGACGATGTGAAGTATATGCATGGATTCTTGTATATATACCCCATCATTCACTTTCTCATCTCATTCTCACTATCACTCATTCATCCAACTACTACACTTTCCTTAACAGCCCCACGTTCTTTACAAAAACAAATCCATAATTTTTTTATAATTCTCTAATTCTTCATTCTCCAATCTCAATCCCTCACAATGCAATACAAAGCCAGCCTCATTGCCGTTCTTGGCCTCAGCGCAACCTCCTTTGCCGCACCCCAAGCCTCCATCCCAGAGCTCGCATCCGCTCCCTCCGTTCTCTCCGAGCTCCCCTCTACCCCAGTCTCCGCTCTCCCAATCCCAAGAGATGCACAAAACCTCGCCTCGCCTTTCTCGGCCGTCGACGGTGTCGTCGCAAAGGTTGGAGCCAAGAGACAAGTTGGAGGACTCACCAGTATCACTAGTGTCGCCTCACCTGTCGTTTCGCCAGTGACTGATATCCTTGCCGACGTCGCTATCAAGCGCAACGTCATTCAAGTCACCGACGTTGCTACCTCCATCAAATCAGTCAGAACCACTGTCGTTTCTGATGTTTCTTCCATCAAGATTCTCATCACCTCTGTTGGTACCACTGCAGCCGGCCAACAAGGTCTTGCCGAGGAGATCATCAAGGATTTGGGGGAGATTGTTACCGCGCTTACTGGCGCCGTTGATGGTATTCTCGCCCAGACCTTACCTACTGTGCTTGACGTTATCGTCACTGAGGTCACTGATGTTCTCGATATCTTGTCCGATGTCGAGACCATTGTTTTCCAAATCGTTCAAGTGCTTTCAGACCTTCTCGGTAGTCTTTTGGACTGTATGTATTCCCTTTTTATCTCCCTCTTCTATCACTTAGCTTTCTCCCCTTCCTGTCTTCTCATTCATAAACCGTCCCGTGAAGCAAAAAACTAACTCTCTATAGCAACCTTCGAACTCGTCACTGCTGAAGTACAGGAAGTCTACAGTCTTCTCAGCCCAGTCCTCACTCCAGTTCTCAGCTTTGTTGGTCTTGTCCAAGGTGATGCTGGTTTGATCCAAGAGGTTAACACTGCTGTTGGTGGTATCTTGACCTCAGCCAACGGACTTTTGAGCGAGAAGGGATTGAGGGAGATCGAATTGTAGATTGTGATATTCCAAAATAGTGGAGATGAGGAGATTGAATTGGATTGGAGACTTATATGTAATTATTTATGAGACTAAATTTAAATTTAAATACAATAATATTTTCGTTGACATATGTTGTTTTGTTTCCTGTGTGGAAAATTTACAGTATAAAATGCTTCGCTCTTTGCAATTAAGTACTAGATCCCTCGTCAGCATATCACAACATGTCCAATAACCATACGTAAGTGCTGCAGAATCAAGAGAAATATAATTCATGATCACTCTAGAACATAGCAGGTAGCGGGTAAAAGAACGCGCCGTCAAGCGAATGGTAATAAACGACTCTTCATCCTCACCCATGTCATCGCTATCGCCAACTGTTGCCTGTGTCGTATTGATTTGAGATAGTTTACCAGTTTTATCTAAAATGATTTATCACTACCGTTCAATTCTTAGAATTAATTGTCGAAGTAACAATAGATTTAGCTCTAGGACGCAGGGAATAATCCATATTTGACGTATCAAGTACCCCAAGTCTGGAATTTGCATCTTTCATTGTGAGGCATTCCCAGTATGGAACCCCCTCCTTTGACTCAATTGGGCACGTCAGTGCCTGCAGTGTCAATGAACCAAGCCAGAGATGGAGGGCATCGTCCTCTGTATTCTTTGCGTTTCCTCCAGCTTTCAAAATAGTGTCTGCATAAGAAGTCATGACCGCTCTACTGACGAGTGGGTAATGGTCGCGCTTTTGACGAATGATCAGCATGATATCAGTTTCTTTCAAACGACAGATGAAATCATTCTCCCGGACTTCAGCAGAAGCAATGCCAAACTCTCCTGTGCTAGATATAAAAAATCCTGTTTCGTGAACTCTGCCAGATCTGACCGAGGTTTCTTCGGTCAGAGACTTTCCGACATCGCAACACAGTAGACCTTCTCTCGTAGCGTAACCAAATTCACTGTCGAAACCCTTCAAGCTTTTCTTGCTACAAGAATCCAAGTCTCTAATTTTGCTTGAAACAATCTTCCATGTGCTTTTAATCTCCGGCAATTCCATTTTCAATCTTTGGGGGAGGTTATGCTTCGCAATGTTAGACGCGACAACAAAGCCTTCCATATAACCACGATAATTGAACAATTTTGTCTGGTCTATTTGTTCTATATCGCACCAGTTCAAGGCCATTGCAGGCGGCGGGATAGGACCATTCAACGCAAGTTGTAGACTCTGACTCAGTCTTATGATGCCGAGTGCTGATGACCCTGTTGATCGCGTTTGATTATAGCAGTTAAGAATTTCAACATATGCATCAAACAAAGGTCGAGCATAATCTACAGGAAAATTGCAGAGTTCCGTGTCACTGACTATTCCTAGAAGACCATATATTTTATCTGCTTGGACTTGGCATTCGGAACTCGAAAACATTTCTAGCAATGAATCGAAAGGTCATCTTTGATTGCCAGTCTCTCTGAGTCTGTCAAAATTTGTGGGTGCACTCTCTAAGATAGCTTCGATAACATTTATCTTAAGCTTGCTATCCCAGCTCGAGGTAAGTGAAGATTTCAGGCTCTCCAAAGTATGTCTAGCTCGACTCCATTCAGCCCAGGCCACAGTTCTCAGTCCTGGACTATGTTCGTTGCTCCAGCAAATGGCCAGGTCCTTAGCAAGAAGGACTTCCTGCACAATCCATAAGCGATTCCAATATGGTCTGCCGCACAATTCGCCAAGAGATACAAGTTCTGCCCCTAAAAGAAACTCATCAATCCCATCGGCAAGATCTGTTCTGGAAGGTTTGCTAGCTGGACCTTTCTGCAATGCAGCTAACTTTTTGATAGAAAAGAGTCCAACATCAGGTATCAAAGTCTCCACACCTTTCCCAAACCCTTGATCAGTCTTATCACCTAACCATACTATAACCTCTCTTGCCTGCTTATAAATACTGCCCATTTGCATGACCTGGTGATTTCGCTCATTTACATCATCTTGGTTGATGCATAAAGCGTCAATCCACAGAAAGGAAGTGATTGGGCAAATATGCACCAAGGCATTTACTAGATTGGCCCGCACTTCGACTCGGATGCCGTCAATAACTATGCGGCTTAGGGACAAATCCTCTCCCCACGCGTAGGATAACGCAGAATATTCTGGATGAGCACTGAGCGACTTCGCGACGAGCTTGAAGGTTGGAAGGTTATGACAACTCGTTGATTCGGGGCAGACTGTTACTCTTTCTAGAAGCCTAATCTGGTCGGAGGATCGGTCCAGAGGTTGATAGAATTCGGCAGTAGGTTTTAAGGGAAGCGCTGCAGAATGCGGGTCCAAAGAAGTATTTAGAACATTCATCAAATTAAAACTTGACCGAATTGATGTCCTACTTGTGGATACAGTTGGTATTCCCACGTGTTCGGATACTTGCATCGTCGGCACTGTACGACTATTCAGTTGACGCCATTGTTTGAAGTAATCGGTTATACAATTTAATGAGATCTGAAGACTTGTCGTAACACCTGATATAGCTGGATTATGAACCACCTCAACTAGCACCCTCTGCCGTTTCTGACTTTGGCTTCGTCTCTCGTACCTTTTCAACATGCGACCGCTTCCATGTTTACCTGACCAAAGATATTCAGAAATGTCTAAACTATGTGCAGCATCCCCAAATTATGAACCAACACTCTTTCTTTGGTTCTCTCTCTCCTCCGACTATTCATAACTGCCGGGTTCATACCTCTTACGATTAAGAAGTAAAAAATTGACAACTGGAGATTATATGTTTTAAATGCTCGAGCGGTCGTTCTCATATGTCCGATACTCGGGATGAGATGTATAAGAATTAATTTGCATGAAAGTAAGTTCCGGCCTCCAGCCTTATTGGTGCCTAGGTGCAGACTTGCTGGCGGTATTTACGGCAGTGGCTGAAGGTAGCTAATCAAGAACCCTTCGCAATGTATAACACTAGTTCAAGCCTGCTCATTCCTTGGTTACAAGTAGAATATTTGCATTCGTGCGTCAAAGATAGTCTGCATCTGGGATAAGTGGAATACGCAGGATAGAATTCTGTATCATTTGGCAGCCGAAATTGATGGGAACAAATCTTGAATTTCTGGTATCGAATGTGAAGTGGGGTATCTTGAGAAAAACGAAACAAGTCAACGGCCTAGCAATGTCATGTCCCTTTCTCTTTTTCCATTTCCTTTTCTAATCGTTCACTTCGCTCCTTCCATAATCTCCGAAGCTCAAACCCTACCTCCACAGCAATGAGAACGATAATGATCCACTCTAAATGAATACTATGTTTTTCGCTCATGGTCTCCCGAAGGATCGTTGCAATTTCCTGGGCATAATCCATCTTCTGGTTCAGGGTCTTGATCCGTACACCAACATCAAGAGCCCTCCCAACCTGATCATAATATCCTTCCAGGCCCAATTCATGCCGACTATCCCAAAACAGATCCGGAAGTGAATCTGTAAGCTCGGAATAGTGGTTCAACCGCGCTCGTAAATCGAGTAACTCTCCAGTCTTTTGTAACATGAATTGCCGATTGAAGGGTAGCCTTGAACCTCGTGAAAGTAATGTAGGTATAGATTTAGTAGATTCGAAGTACTTGGATAGCATAGTCTCGAGGACCGCGAGTTTTGTTGATCTAGCAAGACCAGAGGAAAAGGCTATTTTCGCAAGAGTTGTGTCGACTTGTGAGCTACAGCAATAGTCAGTGTACACTATTCATGACGCGAATACGACTGAGCATAGCATACCTTATACGTCCCTCGCTTGGTGAGTCCTTCGTTCCTAACACAATGGTGTCTCCTCTGATACTGCTGTTTTCCCGTTTGGGGTCTTCCTCGCATTCCAGATCTTCTATCTCAACGTTGCCTACATGTGAATCAATAGCAGCCGGTAATAGGGTCTTTGTTGCCAAATCCGTAACTACATCTTCAGGCAAAGACCATGCCACAAGTGAACCTGAAGGAAACACAAATATATCTCCATTGTTGACCCCTCGTGTATGTATAACCTCATCGGATTCAAAGCCAGTTCCATCCGGGTCAATTGAGAAACCATGCGATCGTAGAACTCGAGCTACAGCTTCCATATCAAAATAATCTGCCACAGAGATAGCAATAACCCTATTTGTGCCTTCAACATTTTCAGAGGTGACTTCAGGTCGAGTTATGTTCTGCCTGGATCTTTGAGCTTCAACTGCAACCCTCCTCAAACTCGTCTTCCCAGCGGGCGACCGTAAAGGTTTTCTTTTCTGAACTGGCTTCAGCTCGGCTGCTGATTCAATACTTGATGATGCGACATCTTGTTGGAGGGTAGCATTGGAAGAGAAGAAGTTCCGTTTTCTAGGGTATAGTGTCGGTGCTGAAGCATGGAGGCATCGATAAGGAAGTTGTAAATTATTTCCACCAATTGGCCGTCTAACTGCGACAGAGCAAAATGAACGAGAAAAAGACTTCATGATGATTGTAGACCTTATCAGTCATACAACATAAATTATATAGAAAATTGTCCATCTTTGCGGGGGTTCGAATCAAATTCTTAGGATCACAGAAAATTAAATTTACTGCCGAAAGCCTAGAACTCGGCTATCTCAGGTTGCTCCAAACCTCAATGGCATTGACGTCGTCGGTGTAGCTACCCCTGCACATCCTTGACAACAAAAGCAAATGTGATCGGGAGAGTCTGCCGTTATGGCTGAAGGGTCAGAAGAACAAAGCGACACCAAAAACCTGGACAGTGTTGAGTCCAGTCAAGGTGGAACTGAAACTGGGGACGATGATGACACCGTTGAGACAGAGTCGGAGGATGGGGAAGAGGAGGACGAAGAGGAGGATGAAGAGGAGGAAGAGCCCAAGCTGAAATATGCTCGAATGACAAGCCATCTTGGTCCAGTCTATAGAAATGGAGATGCTACAAGTACCTTCCTGGTTGCTGGCGACAAAATGGTAAACCTCCACCACCAGGTGACTGTATTTCTCTAGCTAACTATTTCCTAGTTTGTTGGTACACATAATGGTAATATTGTATGCTACGGATCCCTCCCTTCCCCCAAATGATCTGCTAACAGTTTATGCAGCATGTATTGTCGTTGCCTTCATTCAAGTCGATTCGAACCTACCATGCCCATTCAGCTTCAATTACGAGCATATCCATATCCCCTTTCCCTCCTCCTCTACCCACACCAGTTCCCGAAGCTGTACAGCGCTTTACGTCGCGCGTGCAACCAGAAGCTCCAAATGCACCGCAAAGAGCTCCATCAATAGCGTCCCAGGCCTCCGCGAACACAGCTCGGAGTCCTGGAGGTCCGGTAGTCCCCAAAACTCCTTCGAACGCAATATACATTGGCACATCTTCCGTTGATGGCAAGGTATGCATAGCATCCTTGGTTGATGTAAAAGATGTACAATTGAGGGATTTTGCAAGACCTGTCCAAGCTGTTAGTTTGTCGCCGGATTACAAAAACGATCGCTCATATATATCGGGAGGACTGGCAGGAAATCTAGTGCTTACCGCCGGCGGCAAAGCAGGTACAAGCTCGACCTCTACCACTACAGGAAGTGCAGCGGCCACTGCAAGTGGCTGGCTGGGGACTATTGGTCTAGGAACGCATGCTGGGAAGGATACTGTGTTACACTCCGGCGAAGGCACAATTAATACCATCAAGTGGTCCTTATCAGGAAGATATGTGGCATGGAGCAATGAGCATGGTATCAAGATTATGAGATCTCATCTACAACTGGATAGTGCGGATACTGAATCTGCTTGGAAGCGAATTGGGCACATACCTCGTCCAGATGGAGAGCAATGGGAAGATATGGCTAGTGTTTGGAAAGCTAGAGTCGAATGGATAGACGAGAAAACTCTTGAAACTGATGAAGATGACAAAGCTCGCGAAGCATCATCTGCTTCCCCAGCCACAGCAAAATTAAGATTGCAAGCCTCGAGAGACAAATTGCGTATTGAAAAGCTGGTCGTTGGATGGGGTGGTACAATCTGGATGATTAATGTGCACCCTGGTGGAGCCGGGGTTGGAAAGAATGTGGGAGAGCGCACAGTTGGTAGCGCTGAGATCATCAAAATGTGAGTTGCAAGATTTGAACTTATTATCACGGTGTTTTCAGCACTTTTCTAACATTATTAGGTTACGGATGGATTGCATAATTTCTGGATTATCGTTATATACCCCAACTTTACTTGTTGTACTTGCTTATGTTATGCCTGATGAAGAAGATGAGGAATCTATTACACCGAAAGGACATAAATCGCATCCGTCAACAGGTAGCGAGCCGAGCGGTGGAATACGGCGTCGACAAAACGCACTATCTCCAGAACTTCGTCTTATTGATCTTGGAACATCCCAAGAAGTTGATACTGATGGATTGACGGTAAGCCGTTATGAAAGGCTCTCAGCTGGTGATTATCATTTGTGCGTGTTGCCTGCCGCTCGAGATCAACCAGTAGTTCAATCATCTCGTGGAACTCTGGAAGCCCTTACTGGAATGGGTAGTGGTATGTGGAATGCTACAATTAACGCTACAGCATTGTTGAGTTCCAGTGCAAGTGTGATTAGCAATGGAAGTACAGGTGATGGTGATTCGAAACACACATCAATTAGATCGAAAGTTGCTCACCACAATCGCGCCACGGCTGCTCATCCGCACATCATCACACCAGGGATGAAAATCTTCATCCAAAGTCCATATGACTGCATTCTGGCTACAAAGCGAGATTTATCTGACCATCTTGCATGGCTATTAGAGCACGAAAAGCACCAAGAAGCCTGGGAACTGATAGATGAACACCCCGAAGTGATTTCATCTTCTCCCGAGAAACTCTCTGAAATTGGGCCAGCAACTCCGGATCGAACACGCTCAAGTAGTGATGATTTCTACGATAACGAAAGTACGACCATCGAATCTGCAAGTCGCTTAATTAACTCTTCTGTGGAAAAAGAGAAGCGTAGGATTGGTGAACTTTGGATTCAATCATTGATTGAGAACGATGACTGGACCTCTGCAGGCAGGATATGTGGCAAAGTACTGGGTACATCGGATCGGTGGGAACATTGGGTCTGGACATTTGCTGGAAAGGATAAATTTGATGAAATTACCAACTTTATACCGACGGCACAGATCACGCCACCTCTGCCTTCCACAATATATGAAATCGTACTAGGGCATTATATCACCCATAACTTACCACGAGTTGGTGAATTACTCGATCAATGGTCTCCTGACTTGTTCGATATCAAAGCTGTAGCCACAGCTCTAGAAAACCAGCTCAAATACCGAGATGTCCGCCAAGACAGCGTAGAGGATGGCAAAATTGGTAGGGATTGGCGAATTGTCATGGAAAGCTTAGGGAAGCTTTATGTGGCTGATGGTCGACCTCGCGAGGCTTTGAAATGCTACATGAAGCTGCAGGATGCAGATACCGCCATGGGTCTTATTAAACAGTATCATTTGGTGGACGCAGTCGCAGATGATCTACCTAGTCTTATCATGCTCCGCGTTTCGAAAGAGCAGAAGCGACATGCTCCTATTTCAGAACTGAAAGAAGCCACTTCCGAGGCTATTCAATTACTTGTTGACGAGGCTCATCATGGCCTTGTTCGACCTCAGATTGTCGTGGATCAGTTGGAAGAAATGCCGCTGTACCTCTTCTTCTACGTCAGCTCGCTCTGGAAAGGAGACGGCATAGACGAAATCCCAGGCGAGAATCGTGATCGGTTATTAGCAGAAAGTAGATCGCTTGTCGATGGCCTGGCTGATTTGGCTTTACAACTCTTCGCGACATATGATCGCGATATACTTATGGAGTTCCTCAAGTCTTCCACCTTCTATAGTTTCGAAAAGGTTTGTGTGACCTCAATTTGTTCTCGATGCAAACTAACAATTTACTAGGCAACACTTGAATGCGAAAATCACTCATACATCCCAGAGCTCGTGTATCTCTACTCTAAGACCGGTCAAACAAAACGTGCGCTCTATCTCATTATTGATCGTCTAGCAGATGTCTCACAAGCAATATCATTTGCAAAATCTCAAAATGACGCCGACCTTTGGGATGATCTTCTCGAATACTCTATGGATAAACCCAGATTCATTCGCGGATTGTTGGAAGAAGTTGGGACGGCGATTGATCCAATCCGATTAGTTCGCAAAATTCCTGAAGGTCTGGAGATTGAAGGCTTGAGAGAAGGTCTAAGTAGAATGATCAAGGAATATGAAATTCAAGAAAGTATCAGTCAAGGAGTAGCAAGAGTATTAAGAGGTGAAGTTGCAATGGCTCAGAATACCCTTCGAGCAGGTCAACGTCGTGGTGTCAAGTTCAATGTCGCTGAGCAAGGATTCGAGGTGGATAACGAAACCCAACAACCTCCCGCAAGGCGACTACACAAGCACAAGCCTGCACATTGCATAAGTTGCAAAAGCGCCTTTTATGA
The DNA here is from genome assembly GCA_004786275.1 of Botryotinia convoluta. NCBI lineage: Eukaryota > Fungi > Ascomycota > Leotiomycetes > Helotiales > Sclerotiniaceae > Botryotinia > Botryotinia convoluta. Next base: position 75,919 of record PQXN01000096.1, on the reverse strand, counting down.
AGGCGAGATGGAGACGCTGGTTGGTTTTGCATGCGGTCATGTGTGGCACTTATCACATTTATTGAATTACGGCAAAAGCGAAGATCAGATTCGCCAATCTGCAGATGCAGAAAGACATCCTACTTATGATGGATTTGACGATGGGGGGGATGAGCGCAGATACACGAATGTGCACAGTATTGGGACTAAAGTCACGAGGGCGAGGTTATTAAAGGATAGAATTAGAGGCGGTTGTCCTGTATGTAAAGACAAGGGCGATGGTGCTTATGCTTAATGCATATTTGCCTGGACTTAGGCGGTATTATATGGAGCGATGAAGGCATGGTTTGGAGCGAGGTATAACGGATTACGAAATTCAGAATATAATAATACCTATACTTACGGGATAACTACTCCTTCACACCTTTGGCGATTGTTTTGATCTGCACATTCATGAAAAGTAAAAGAAATTGGTACCCAAATGTAACTCTAAATCCCAAAGCACCAGCCCTAAATCCGCCAAACTCACTGGTATATCAATACATCATCATACTGAATATAACCCCTCTAAGAATAAATTTTCAAAAGCCCGACGAACCAAAAGTCCTTCCCGGGCACATCACCAAACACCATATTCAAGTTGCCCTTTCAATGAACCAAATAAATCACTACTGTAACCCATCTTAATTCATAGGGCTTCTACCATCGCGATACAACCATAGTCTGCTCAAATTCTTGACCTTGTATCCCCTCGTCCCAAAATCTCCATTAGTCACCATCATTCCCTCCCCCAACAAGTTCGTTCCCTTCTTCTTCTTCTTTGACCCATTCGTTTTTCCACTTTTTGCACTCATCTGTGGCGCAATGCCATCATCAGCGTTCGATTCCCCAACACAAGAAACTTCCCAATCTTCTCTTCCGAGTTTGTCTTCCGACGCCACGCGACCTCTGCCTTCGACTGAGCTGGTCATAAATACGTCATCTTCATCTACACGCTCTCGATCCCAGTTTACATCTGTAACCTTCTTGTCGTCTTTGATTCCGGTGCCTTGCAATAGCCTTCGCGAGGATTTGGAAAGTGGAAACATAGTGTCTAGATAGTGCTGGACGAACATGTGACCGCTCTAAACATTGGGTCATTAGTAGATGTGTCAAAATATTTCTTTAGTTATACTCACAGTTTCTACTTCAAATAGTCTTCCCATAAATCGTGGAGCAAATGTATCATTACTGTAATTTGTCTGGTAGTGAAGAACTCCGAATCGAGAGACAAAATCATATGTGTGTGCATAGTGTTCAATATGTGGGATGGCTTTTCCATTTCCATTTCGACTAGTTGGAAGTTCTACTGGAGTGTTCGAGTTTGTGAACAGGGTGGTTACTGTTCTAGTTAGAGAGGTTGCCGGTAATGACGGGTGGGCCAGGGCATTATTCTGAGATGCTATTTGTAGATGCGGGTTATTGAAATGGTTAGCGGCGTTTCCGAAGGTGTAAACTTCAAGCTTTTGGAGAAGATCTTGAGGAATCTCGGCGAGAAGCCAGTCTACAATCATGCTGCCCTCAATGGAGCCTTGCGAGTGTAGAATAAATATCACTCGTGTAACCTCAGGCTCGTACAGTGTTCCTTTAAGGATGCGGTAGGAGGTACGAACGTCAGTAGTGGCGTAATTGAGAGTGCGCTGAACCAGACATTCGAAGAGATCGAAGACAAGTCCCTTACTACACTTTGTTAATGAAAAACGATAATACAATACAAGGGGAACTCACGTTCTGTTGTGAATTCCTAGAACCGGGCGGCCGAATGTGAGAGCAAGACGATCTACGGAACCTTTGAGCCAATGGTGACTATTCATCTATTAGTCTACGACAGCAAATGCTTTACTCGGGAGAATTACCCAGTACAAACACCATTCATGTACAACCATCGCTCATGAGCATGTTCCTCCTTTCTTTGGGCATACTCGAGAGCTGATTCACACGTTGTCACCAATGCTGACCCATTCAAAATCAAACAAAGTGAATAGTTGAACACCCAAAATATGGTGAACCCCGTGGCTACTATCCACACGGGCATCATAATCCAGATAGGAATAGAAAGGATAAAACATAGTTGCAGAAAGATCAGAACAGCATGTAAGGCAAGATCGAATAGGTTTCCTGCAGAAGGGTATAATTCGTCCAGAACACCAGAAGGTGTGGGAGTAAGAGGTAGAAAAATACCAGGGACAAATCTAAGATTCACAAACACGACCCATAAATCTTGAAGAAACAATTTGGCAGGAGATGCAGTGTACGACAAAGGGGTAACGAGGTTGGATCCGATTTGCGACGGATAAAATTTGACGGCCATAATTGACGAATTTGCTTAGGAAAGGACAGACAGAATAAACATGAAGATGAAGAAGTAGACCAACGCGCAGAAGAAAGCAACGCGAATAATGCTAGAAATTCATGGAGTGGTATACTATATCAAAGCATTTATTTTTGTTTCAGTTGATGGAGGAATGTGACGCAAACATTTGATTCCTTTTTTCAACAGCCAGCCTTGTTATGAATCACCCGACCGCGAAACAAGTTGACTCTGTGGCTTGGCCCATAGCAGAGTTTCCCCTGAGTAGAACTGGGGCAAGGTGGGTATAGTTGGATCAGAAGCTGAGGAACTCGGCACCGTTATTGTAGCCTTGCTCCTCAGCGCTCTACATCATCGATAACTAGACATCGGTGAAGAGGCTTAGCCGGAGGACAGATGACAATTGATCATCAGCGAAGCCTGTCAACAATGTAACTATTCCTTTCATAGATTTATATAATTATATTTAGAATGTGTACTTAGGTGAATATAAGCTGATATTTCATTTGATGCTATCAAAGTTAATTATTTTATTTGCGATTGATTTTCTAGAGTATTTTAGCTATTGATGTTGAGATGGTTAAATGCGGTCTGTTTTGGCTTCTCAGAGTAGGGCTACCCGACGAGGGTTTGTTGTCTTATCTTCAGCTGATTCTCTGGCGTATTTCAACCAATGATAATAATTGGGGAAAGAGATACAATCGACTAATTTGCAGGAATGACGATACTCCAAGCTCCTGCTTATGTCTAGTTGAGTGTTGAGGCTGAGTGCGACACTTCAACATCACAAGTCAGAGCTTCCGGGGAATCATTGGCTCCGCGTCTGCGTCACAACCACATCCACATAAAGCACGTTGGAACAGTATCAACCACATTGGGAGGGGAATTTAGAAGTCGGAAGCATCGAAGCTGAAGTTATAGCCTTCACAATACGACCCAAGATTCTTTGATACTCGAGCATCTTCCTACCGGTTCCGTCTTGGCGATCGATGCTGTGATTATCGCTATGTCTCTTCGGGGAAAAGCTTACTTTATGCTATGTGTTTCCATCAATTATCATTCAGGCATTTCCTTAATTCAACCAGGTAGGTACTCAAATGAAATAGAAGTCCTCCAGAATATCATGGTAAATGGATTCTGTACTCCATTCTTAGTCAACAGGTGTGTACAAAAATCACCTTAACAGATCTCACTTATGGTAGAACCGATATTGGAGATAGCACGAGTGCTCCAGCAGGGTCAAAATCACAAACAGCGAATGCAGAGAGTGCAGAGGGTGCAGTATGTTATGAATTGTAGTCTTTTGGACAAGTTTTGGGCGGTGTTTTGTACATGCATAGTGTATTTATAGCTGAACTGGGAATTGAGTATGGACAAAGTCTGAAGTCTAATGAGTGATAGATACCCGCAAGCTAATATGCTTCATATGTCATTCTTGACCTTTGTATTTATATAGGCCAGCCACAATCACACTTCGAGGGCACTGTATCTCTAGAATATTGATAGCGCTGTTGTGTTAAACTTGACTTGTGGTGCGTGCCTACATGTATGATAGGAAAGTCTCAACAATATAGACAAGACGTCGACACTGTGCAATTAATATAGGAATTACAAAGAGCCAGTGACTTCCATTGCCCATCAACGTATTTCTGCTACCACATCAACTGCGCGGATCACATACATAGATATGTTGCGGTATACAAAAATATTCATCTGTCAACCACCTAAGTATCTACCATTCCTGCACACATACATCAACTCTACTATATAAACGCACTTAAGCAACTTCTCTCATCCAGATCGCAAAGGCGACAAACAGTCCTGTTTGTTCAGGTCAAATGCGGTCTGGTGGTGGAGTGGTACATACGCCTGGTTCGAATCGGAAAAAAACCCCGCGGGGGTTTCTCCTCCCGTCCCTCTCGTGGGACGGCAAGGTTTTGCTAGTTGAATAGTTCTGCTGTCTCTTTTGTTTGTTTTGAAATTTTTTGAAGGGGCATGGAGGGAGGTAGTAGGTGGTTGTGTCAAGACTTCTGGTTTTTGGGCGAGAGACGGCAGTGAATTGAGGAAACATCGCGTCGACAAAGCGGCGAGATGTACCTAGTCTTGAGCGTTATTCCTACCTGAAAATCGACGCTGTAAATGCGACAGCTCAGTCCAGAAAATCATACTTGGATCATGACTTTTTGCTTCTATTGTCAAGTGTCTCCCAACTCCGATTGCCGCGTCGTCTGATTGCCTACATGTTTAGGAACACCTTTTCACGCTGTGTGATCCATAATGACCGCCGGCTGCCGTTTTTTGATGACAAGATAAACAGCCATAGCTCACACAGATATCCCACTCGCATCTCCGATGACTGTTTCGGCCAAAATCGCTATCAAGACTGCCTGATATGTATTGTTGACTAACAATACTGTATTTCCGAAGCTCTTCACCAATTAAGAATCAGTATTTCTGCAGCGACATGAACGACAGCATCATGTGGTCTAGTTTTGTTGTAAGCAATATGATTCAATGGCGCCTGACAAGCTGCAGATAAGCGGCATTCAGAGACCGCGTTGCCGGAATCCGATTGCCCTTTACCTATACGGTTCATGGTGGGAACAAGTACTGACGTCAGAGAATTCAATTCTGCATTACCTTACCAAGGACATCAACTGGGTATCTTGAAGTGGAAATTCAAGCATACTTTGAAGAGCTTGAAATCCTGAAACAGATTTCTGAGTGAGAATACCCCAAACCCAAGAACTTGAGAGATGGCTGATGTGCATGCAGATTTGTCCATCAATGACGAATCAAAAAATCCAGCATGATGTTGGTTTCCTTAATAGTGCATGTTTGCGAGCTTGCCTTGTCGCAAAGTATGAGTATATGAAGATGGCGCAGGAGCTCCAAGAAACACTGCTTCTCGTTGTATCAAGAGATGTCCAGGAACAACCGGACTTCCGATGCCTGGATAACTGCTTATATGAAACCACAGTATAAAATCGCCCGATCGTCAAAGCATCATTCTTGAAATACAGGAGAAAGATGCGAGGTCAATAAATCATACTTCCTGTTCGGCGTCTGGCAAGATGCTGATGCATACGCATAAGCAAAAGGGCGGGAAATATTAAGCCACCCTCAGATGGTGGCCACGTTTTAATGCAAAGAAAATCCACAACGCACAACTTTTCCAGCCATCAATGCATCTTCGATGTGTGGTCGATCTTTTGCCGCTTAGGTCACGTCGTCAAATCTTTGAGATACTGTCAATCACAATTTGTGATGCCTAGACGGATGAATACACAGTAGTATATTTTATGTCAAAATGAACATATCAGAAAACTTTTCGACATTTGAAGAAGTTGTTGTCCGTCCCCACATTTTGGTTTCTATTGGCCAAACCGGACACAGGCACCGATTTGTTGTGTTATCGATGGTCTCGGGGAAATGTTGGGGAAGTTATTGTACGAGATAAACGGTGTGCATTGGAGGGCCATTAAGATTACTTGGACCGGGTCGTGGTAGTTGCACTCCTTAGATAGTTTGGATGCCCGAGCTCCAATGTTGCTCCGGAAGTCAGGGATGGAAGCTTAAGAGTTGACAACAAGTTTAAGTTCGAAGTGCAATTTGGGAAAACCATCAAGAAATTATCAATCCGAGGGATAGGAGAGAATTATATGTCTGCCGAGCCTTCCGAATAGGAACTGAACGCAGGAAGAAATACAACTCAAAAAAACACAAGTTGAACGATTACGAAGTACATGTATAATCCTGTGGATTGATGAGGGAAAAGATCGGCTTGAGGCTCACTGAGTTCGAAGCGCCCGAACGGGGCCGATGGCGTATTACCCCTGATTACTCTAAGCCCTTCACGGATGGTACCTTTTTGTACCTTGTATATCAGATGAAATTTCGGGAAATTGTTACTACAGAGGCAAAGGAATACAGTAAGAGAGAAAGGCAGACTCCGTATATGTTTTATATTGAGTCTGGCATACCAAAGAATGGGTACTTGCTATCTACTGCACGTCAATCCCCTTTCAGCAAAATAATTTCAATCCCCCTGAGGGCAATTTCAACGAAAGCAATGTAATATCTATTAGGCAAGTGTTGTTCGTGTTAGGACGTATCAGATGATTCAGACCAGATCATCCATATCAGAGTTACCAACCATCGTCTAATCAATCAATTCGGCTATCGGATATCTACTCGGAAGAAGCGAATGTGATAAAACACAGTATCGTACAGTAGCTAATGAGCTTTTAGATGTCAAAACTCAATAATATTCTCATATCATCAAATTCCAACCCATCCCACTCTTTATCTGAAGGGTTCTTATTCTCACCTCCACTGATTCCACTTAATCAATAGGGTTTTGTTTTTTTATTTCGCTGATCCGGTCTGGTGGAATCATTCTGCATCGGCTGGCTGTCATTTGACGCAGGGGATAATGTAGTCACCCTACTCTGACATCCAGCCAAACATTCTGGCTCTTTTCTATGCACAGGCTGTCAGCCCACGAGCAAAATTGCCGGAAAGTAGGACATGGTAGGTCAGGTACGGAAGCCCAGTACGAAGATGCAGGGGTAGGGCGGAGGTGTCACCTCAATCTCTTAATCTCTCCCACACCATTTCCTATCTCATATATTGACATACACAAACGTTGCCAATTTCTGAAGGATGTCCGCACTCGAAATGTCAGGGTTGCACAAGTCCAACAAATGGAAAATGGAAACGAAGTCAACACACCATGGATTTCTGGTATTACTTGCATCGTGGTGCATATTTGCCTGTGATAATGGATAAAATGCCGATCACAAATTCATTTTATCCCAAACAATCTAGAAACATCTAATAGAAAAGATTATGCAGGAAGTTTAACAAGAGAAGTGTGTGGATGGGCGAGCAAGCAGGACAACAAGCAGATCTTGGAAGCGCTTTCGTAAGGACTTTTTCAAGGTCCTATTCCTCTGAATAAGATTTCTCGTTGATCTATTTTGCACAGTGGAGATATAGGTATGAGCTATTACCTAGGTATGTGCGATTTTACGATATGAGTTCATCATGCTTCACTTAATGCCTGAATAAAAATGCTTACCTTTTCGTGTTTTGTTCATTTGCTGGCTTTGTTGGCGTGGTCTCGTTCGCTCTCCACGTTACAGGGAGCAGATATCACTATAACCAATAACCAATAGGGGGGTCAGCATGAAAGCTCACGCTGTGCCGTTTCAGTGTGGACATATGCACTTTAGAAATTTAACCGTAGTTCTTTTCTGTGCGACATTACAATTTACCTTACCTCACTTACCTTGCCATTCATCTACTGCAATATTATCTATCGATCGCTCTTAACCGTTTCGTATACAACATCATACATCTCTTGTGTTCGCAACTTCATGCCGATCCAATTGTTTTCGATCAAAAAGTTGAGCTGCAAGCAAATATCCATCCATCCATAAAATTCAACATCAAGACGGTCTACATATATGTAATAATGTCTGTGAGACGGACAAGATCGGTATCTAAGTGGAAAGAAGTCCTAGGCTTCGACGAGGGGTTCTACCCCACATCCGAAACTCCTCCTCCATATCATCGCTATGAATCCCCCGAATCCATCTATGAATCAGTAGGGTCTATCAGTCCTACTGTATCATACTATCATGAGACGCTCGAAGAACTCACACCCAAATTTCAATATCACGACGCACCAGAAGTCGTAAATCACAGTTACAATGATGCGCCCGAGGTGATAGAGACTCCTCTCGATTATACCTATTCAGATGCTCCGGAAGCAGTGATAGAATCTTCAGATGCCTTGAAGGCGGTTATCAAATCTTCAGATGCTCCAGAAGCAGTTATTCGATCCCCCACTTCATCTACTTTTTCACAAACCCCCATATCAGCGATAACGTCGAGATTTAATACCACTACTCATTCGACGCATGCACCGAGCAATACTGCATCTCATACCCCTATCAATCCTTCTAGTTCCGGAATCAGATTTCCACGAGATTTAACTTTTACGAGGAATTCGATATATGATATTCTTCTCTCGCCATCGTCAGCACAGCCAGTGAGCAATGGCCATAAACCTGCCTCTTCACCACCACCACTCTTCTACATAACGATCCATCAATCCACACCACAGAGTGTCCCAGCCCTACCACCTCCCAGTAATCCTAATAAACCGGATATAGCACTCCATTCCACCGCCTCGCCAAATTCACCCCTCCTTGCTTTTGCAAGCTTCAACACAGTCACCCTCATAACAGATATAACCACCCTCCCACCACCCACGCGCCCGCTCTCTCCCCTCACACCCCCCTCATCCTCCTCTCACCCCTCAAAATCCATCGTTCCACCCCCAACAACCTACAACCTTCCTACCTCCCCCAGCGACTCCCTCACATTCGGCGTCCGATCCCAAGGTTACAAGACCGAAAAACTAGTTCCTACCGGCGGAATCTTTACCGCCGAACGCTACGCCTTCTACCACACTCTTCCCCGTACTTTCGTAAAAGAGAAATTCGAATGGCGCCAAGTCTCCTCATCTTCCTCCGCTCCACATGTCGGACTTGCTTCCGTGCCCGAGGAAATGACTAGTAAGAAAGGCGGGGTAAAAATGAAGTTAATGCGCTGTTCTACTGGCGAGACGATAGCTGTGTATGTCGGGGTTGGGAATGAAGATTGGGCTGACAAGGAACGAAAAAGAAGGCCGAGAAAAGAGAGGGGAAAGGTGTTAGGGATGATGAGGTGGTTGGAGCTCGAGAGTGGGAGTGCCGGGCTGGGAGATGAGTTTGAGTTGATGGGGGTGATGAGTGTATTGGGGGTGATGGAAAGATGGAGGAGGGTGATGAATGTGCAGAAACAGTTGGGAATGTTTACTTCGTGAGATCAGGGGGTGAAAACACGATATATCATGATAAATGAAGACCGATGAAGACGAAGAGGAGAATTTGCAGATGCAGATGCAGCAAAAATTGTACATGAGATTGAAGAACAGCTAAGACCTTCCGCGGTGGATTTGGCATGTATTTAGCAGATTATTTTACATTCTGATGTATGTTATATACTTAGTACGTTGTATATGTTATAGTATTTTATGAAATATTCAAAGAAGAGTATGGATGAGCAAAAAATGAAGAGACTTTTCCAAACTACAAACTTCAAATCATATCAACATCATCGAGAAAGAATCCTTAGCTCTATCTCTGCCCCTCTGCCAAATACTCCCAATGTCTTCCACCCATCCACCAACACCCAAGGAATTCCCAGGCTCCAAGCTCCAAGCTCTCCTTATCTACCAATCCAACATCAACCAACACCCCAAGCTCATAGCTCCTCCACTTTCCTACCTACTTCCCCACCTGACCAATATTATCCATCCAACCCTTACCATTTCTAAACCATCAAACCTCCTTCATTTATGAATCATCCTATCCTGCATACCTCATTTTCCATATACCACTTCCCAGTGTGCTAAAACTATCCTTGGTCCATCTCATTATATCCAATACCCAATATGGCTCATATGCCGAACTCCGGGCGCGGCGATGCCTTTCTACTTACTAAGAGAACACTTACTGAGGAAACCAGGATTTTATACTCAAGAATTTGTGAAAAGGTTATCAAATTCGGTGAGTGTATGGACTGACGGGACACTTCTCAACTTTCCAAATTTCTGACAAATTCATTATCTGAATCATTTATTTCATTATTTAATCTTTAATGAGTCATAATAACAGTGTTCAAGATATTTGAACTGATATTTCAAGAGACATTGCTAAGCCGATTTTTGCAGTGTCCCGTCAGTCCGTACAGCCACTGGTAATCTATCTACTTCTATATCGTACACCAAAAAGCCCAATTCCTGAACCTTTTAATTTCAAGGATTTACTAATGTACAATCAATTAGATTTACATAATGGATTATCTCAGTAGAAATCCTGAAGTAAGGTCTTTTCATCTTTTACATCATTTCCATCACTCACTAAAGAGCTCCCACCAGATTCTAACGATGGGCCCCCTTCAACGTAAATCCTAACATCCTGATCAGTTGGCCATGCCCAGCCCTCGGCACCTTCTACCAATATGCGTGCTTCTTCTTCATAGGATGTCCCATTGCAAAAAACCTTTGCAGCTATTAGAGTTCTTTTCAAAAGCTCGTGACCATTGCAGCTCCACTTAGCCTCAGTCATTAAACGCTCGTGATGAAGCACCATCCACTCTACGACAGCTTTGATGCCCTCGAAATCCTCTGCTAGTCCTAGAACACGGACGTAGGCATGTAAAACAGCGCCGTGTAGTTTGCTATGTAAATCGTGAGCAAGGGTCGGAAGTCCAATATCGAAACTTGTCGAAGATAACTTTGCGAATTCATCTTTCACAAGTAGAACATCGTCCGCGAACGGTGACTCTTGGTCCATTCGGGACGATGCAACCATTGCCTTTTCCAACCCTCGACAAATGAACTGAAAGCCGTTTGGCTCAAGCTCAAGCCCCGCGTCGTGGAAGTCCTGTAGTACAGCAGCAGAGATTCTCCAGGAATTGACATCATCTTGCGGGTCACCAATAATATTAGGATCAATTGTAATGCCAGGTCTAGCAAGTGCATTGAATACCGCATACCATGTAGGCTTATATCTGGTCTGGCTGGTTCGTATGAGCTCCAGCGCGTGAGACAGCGGATTAATACCAGACTTTCTAGATCTAGGCAGCGTCCGTGGCATTGTCTCATTTGCGTTGATATCGTTGATGACATCTGCGAAATTTTCATGAAGCCCTTTCAGATCTTTGGACATTGATATTTCGGAGTATGGAGAAGCTTGTGGGATAAGTTTATCCGTACACCTGCAAAGTAAGGTGACGAATGCATGAATGATGCGAATTTCCGCGGATGTTATTTTTGCTGGTGGATCGGCGTTTTGGCCAACGATATACTTCAAGAAAGTACGTCGCTGTCCACTTTCACGAAGATACTTTATACCATCAGGTATTCCCCTAGCATGACTGATAAGGAAATTTAGACAGTCACTTTGTGGCCGTACTCCAGCTGACATCATGGTTTCATACAAGAAATCAATGGATGATGGCGGTCGAAGCTCCTCTTTATAGAAATCGCTGAAGTTGTCGACGGACGGTGGAAGAACTTCTTTCCCCTCGCCAGGTATAACATCTATCATTCGAGAACGACCGGCCCTCCTATTTTCGGCTTCAACTTTCTCCATCATAGCATGATAAATGGAAGAGGTGGGTGTGCCACCTAGACGTTGAAAACTCTTGAATGCGCTCCAAGCTTCCTGTACATCACGCGTTGCTGTGATCCTGGAACTCCAAACCCGGGGATGCAGAGGACTCGACCTTACCAAAGAGCGCAACTTTCTAATACGACCTTTGGACAAAGACCTGGTATGGATTGTTGGTGTCCCATCATCTTCTTGTCCCCCAAGAATACCATGAGCATGAGTGCTAATATTCGAACTGTACCCAGCTTGCTTCATTTGCCTTATTGCAAAGATAACCCTACTCAGACCTTCATCTGGCGATCTTCGGGCATCCATACCATCTTGGTCAATTCTCCAGGGAGGCCAACTTCTCGCCTGGAGCTTAGCTAATCTTGATTCATCATCGGTCTTTTGCAATGCAAGTAGTACAACTTGTACAGCATGGTAACCACCCCTGTCAATGATTAAGGGCGGTTTAGTCTGATTCGCTAAACGCAATAGAACTCTTTGCGCATGCCAATTATGGATCATGGATTTAAATGGGACATATTGTGATGGTCGAGAAAGGGCGTGAAGTAGTTTGTTGAGCAAATGAGAGCATCGGCTATGTGCACGTGGCTCTAACAACTCCGTTGTAGACCCACGATGTAAATTATGGAACAAATATGGAGGAACCATATGGGATATGGGGAGGACAGCAGAGGGTAGTAAATGCCGTGCATGATGGAGGAGGCGGGAGATAAGAAGTGTGAAAGTGGTTAATTCCATGTCAGGTGAAGAGAATAACATTGAATCCTCTGTCTCTTCCTCAAAGGAAGACTCGGAAAGTGCAGGCCAAGAGTCTCCTGTGCGTTGTTGGGGATTTGGTGAAAAAACTCGAGTCCAAGTATAATTTAGAAGTGATCTAAAAGTTTCCACGTGCAAAATTTCTTTACGGAGAATTTCCAATAATAAAAATGTTGGCTTTTTTGAGGGCGAAGAAAGGAATCGTTGTGCCTTTTCATCTGTATCTTTTCCTTGAATGATGTAGGTCCATACGACTAGATCATCTATACTGAAGCCTCGCTTACGCAAGGCAAGGCTCATGTCTGTGGTCAAGGGGTAGCCCTACGTTACCTCAAAATTAGCAATGTCAAGCTAGAGGATTTGATAGAAATACCCTAATATGCTGCAATAGGATCGTTGGCAAAGCTGATTCCGAGACTTTTGATTTAGATTTCTCTGATCTAAAGTGTTGCCAAAGTGCTTCCCGAGCATCGTCATCTGGCAAATCTAGCCACTTCCCAAGGAAATCAAGACTCGAAAGTCGTCGTGCTTTTTTAAGCCTGTTGCTCAACCTTGGCGGTCTAATTTCCGTGGACCGTAAAGGGACTGGCGAATGGTTGATCACGCCAGGAGCAAGTCCATTGGAGCGGCTCCTATCTTCATCAAATCCCTCCAGATTAGACGTGTCATCGTTACTGGATTTAAGAAGCCCTATGGGACTTCGTTCAATGGAGCGTTTAATATCCAGATATCTCATTTGCGGACTCTTCCGATTTCTGACATGATCCCAAAAATCCTGCGAAGGGTTGTCCTCACTGAACTCATCCAAATTCGAAGTGGTCGAGTTCTGTCTAGTGGATAGTGGCCGGAGCAAGTGACTTTGGCTTCTATGAATACATCTTATTTCTGTGGGGAGCTGTACGCAAGATATATTAGAATTCATTGAATTGCTGAGTAGTCGTGTAGAAATGTTCTTATGCTTACTCGAAAGAATGATACAATGGACAGGATCCTGGCATGACGCCATGAGGAGGCATTGCCAGATTTCGAAGAATGGAGGCACGATTGCATCCGTTCATGTTGTACTGTACAAGATCTCTGTCTAGACAGTATCAAAATGCAAATCTAACTTGCATTACTGTATTTCAAGGTAAATGATTTGGTTAAGATATCAGATATTGTATTGTACAGAAAATGTATCTCCTTGAACGAAACAAGGAACCAATGCGCGGAAATGGATTCAAAGAAGTAGAGGTATATGAACCTTGCAAGAACGAGAAGACCGCAAGAATTGTTGCTTCACAAGTGAAGTGATAGACAGTTACGATAGCTAAATCCATATCAAGGTCAAAAATTATTTTTATGGATGACTAATCAAAACGTCTCACATGATCAAATAAGCATCAGCCACAATTACCATTTCCAGATTATACTTTTGTATGGTATCGTTCTGTTCTGCGCTTAATTTGTCTCATGTCCGTGCCTTTGGTCCTTTGGTCTGCCATTTCTGCCATCCTACCAATCTGCCTCTTCTTTCTATTAGAGCCTCGCAACCAATATTGAGGAACGAAGAAATAATAACATCATATACCGGTACATCTCCTACACTTTCGACCCTTTCTTGCAATATTTACAACCAAATTTTCTTTCATGAGAAAGCGACACAAATATTACGACTACATTAATTTTCATTCATATTTTGCGCATTGAAAATCACATATGAAATATTTTTGAATGAAGACTTCAATGACTTTGCAGCGCTGAATTTTGGTTTTCCTTTCTACCCCCCAAAAGTCTCCAACTACCTACTTACCCGTACATTCTTACCTTACCCTTACCCAAAAAAAAAAAGCGACTCCTTCATCGGTAACACACATACCATCTGCGATCGCGACGCGAAAAAAAGGAATCCCCCAAAAAATCTTTGGACCGCGAGACTACGTGATGGCCTCGACCAACGGGATTCTCAGTCCCCCCACTCAACCGCATTTAGATATTACACTATCAGCGAAACGAAAACGCGACGATAACATCGATCAGCCAGCTCTTCTAAATGGCACCAGCAATGAATCCAAAATCGCAATTACAAAAGAACCATCGACGATAGATACACAAGGTCTTGTCGAAGATTTGATTGACGTACTCAAGAGGTGAGTTTTGCCTTTCAACACACCCTTTCAATCTGTTCATCAGGTAGCATAGCTTCCAGTATCATATCAATTCATTCCAGACCTATCACTGATCTGAAACTTTCTAGTCATGATCCCTCGCCCTCCATCTTAACACGAGCTCTTCCTGAATCAATCCCGTCGACCGAACCTCACGCTAAAAGACAAAAGTCAGATGGCGCGACTGATTCACCAACTATTCTATCACGCGCGACAGCACATGAATATCTTACTATCGATGAAGTTCTCAGAGATGTTGATACTGCCGCATCCGATATCATAGAAAGGCTACAATTGACTGTTGGCTCAAATCAGAATCAGTACATACCTGTTCCCGCTGGACAATCGGAGCTAGCTGTCAAGATTTTGGCCTTTAAAAAGAAAGCTCATGAGCTTGTGCGCAGAGAAAAGGCTACCACGGGGCTACAAGAAAACGCGAACAGCAATCAAATAATCAATTCCAACAATTATTTATCAAACAGGAATTTTGGGTCCAATGCTAATGCGCCAGTTACTGCAACGTCGGAGGATAGCAAAGTGGTTCTTACACTCTACGGCAACGCCCCGCAACCGAAACAGTTATTCTCTAGTTTACAGATTCCAATCAAGTATGACGGAGAATCGATTTCTCAGCCTCTTCGCGAAGCCGGCCTACCAAATGGTATTACGACAACTCAGATTGTTCCCTTACAGCCCACGAGCTTTGATGATAATAAGAAACGTCCGCAGACTTTAGGAGAGCTTTTTCCAACACCTCCAAACATTCATCCCTTGAAGCCGCCTAAAATTTCCAAGAGCTCGTTACCAACTTCAATCGACGGGTGGCACCAACCATTTGTTGCCGATCCACGAAGTACTAGCTATTGGAAACAACCACTCACTACTGGACAATGGCTTGATTATAGCAATACCTCGTCACTCAGCCCAGAAAGGAAACGCACTGGAGTTGCAGGTTCCAATGAAGATGCCGAAGCAGCCATTGACTCGAGCGAAATCGATGCTGCTAAGTTGGATGCTTTGTTTCGGAGCGCGTATTCGGGATTTGCGCCGACTAAGGATGATTCCAAAGCTATCGCTCCGGAAAGTGTTTTGAGCAAGATCTGGTGGCAACGAGTCGGTGAAAAACGATGGGGAGACATAATTAATAGGGCTGAGGGGCTAGGCGATGGTTATCCCACGGAGCCAAGTACCAATAGCTTGGCTTTCAACGATGCTGAAATTGAGGAGCTCGAGCAAGCAGCGAAAGAATCGTCTGATGCTTCGATCGATCCCAGCTTGATGTCTAGCGATTCAAATGTGGAAAAGACGGCAGAAGAAAAAGATGTTGAGGAAGTACTGCAGGGAATTTCGGAGTTGCTAGAGACTCTCAACTCATATCAAAGAAATCGACACGTTTCTCTCAATGCTACAGGTCGTCCTATTAGCGCGTTTGGGACATCAGAAACTAATTTCATGGGCACTCCCTCAAAGCCCAGCGAGTCAGAAGTGACGACATATGAGATCCTCAAATCGCAGCTAGCATTGATGGTTGCCATGTTACCGCCATATGCCGTTGCTAAGTTGAACTCCGACCAGTTGGCTGAACTTAGCATCAGTACAAAGATTGAAGTTCAATTGAGCGATCAAAAAGGTGTCATGGAGGAAGACGAGATAGCAGCTCGCGCAAAGGTCGCGGCAATGAGCGCAGCCTCAAACACACGACCCACCACTAGCTCTTCGTTGCACAGAAGCTCTTCTTCTGCTGCACTTTACGGCAATCAATACTCGTCTTCGCGACCAGCTCCAGCCCCCACTGGACAACACTACGCTACTGCTCAAACACCAACCAGACCGCCACCAAGCAATTTGCAACGTCCGCCTGCTACTGCACCGGTTCCTACTTCGTATGCACAGCGTGCTCCATCTGCTCCGTCGTATCGTCCGGCAGCTTATCCGGGGGCTGCATATCCACACCAGTTCCGAACGCCAGGTCCAATAGCACCGCAATATGCTCAGGCAAATGGCCAACAACAACAGTATCACCATAATACCCCCACTACCTCTTACACACGCCCTCCAACTCAGCCCTTCCAAAGCATTCCACAATCTACACCTCAGACAGTGCGATACCCAAGTCAGCCACCATACGCTGCCCAACAACCGCCAGTTCAAAATGGTGCTGCATATACTCAGGCTTATGGAAATGGAGCGCATGTTGGCCGACAGAGCTCGCCTCAGAAGCCTGTGTATAATCAAGCAAATCAACACTCTCAGCCTCAAGTCCGCCCTCCGTACTCAACACCCGCCCCTCCAATTTTACCACCCAATGCCACTAGGCACATGCAAGGTCAGTTGGCTCAACCACCGGTCATGAATGGCTCCTCTCAATCACCTCAACCTCAGCCTCAACAGACTCTGCCGCCGCAATCACATCACCAAAATTCCTATAATAACATGAGTACTTTTTTAACTTCAGGCGAGCAACAGACTATAATTGATCGTCAGCGCGCCCAAATTGTTCAGCAGCAAGGAACCCAACATCAAGCAAGAAATACTGCTCAAGCAGGTGCCTTGGGATCACCACAGCCACAAATCAATGGCAACAGTGCCGTTGCGGCAGGGCTATGAAGTGTTCGATGCAATGGTGTTTAGGTCGGGAATTTATCGAGGCAGTCATGTCTGAATAATCGTAGGATGGTCGCGCAAATCTTGGGAGGAGAGTGAGAACCAAGTCGAGCACTTTTCTTTATGCTTTACGCGCAGAGTACTTTAATTTTCACGGATGGCGTTTATCGGGACTATTCAGTTACGGATGGGGCATGGATGGTAGGAAAGTCGAGGGAAGCGATCAGGAATGACTAGATAGATGGCCCATGATCAATACGTGTTCTTTTGGTGGTTGTAGGGCTGCACCCACAGCAAGCCAGTTGTGCACTGGAAGATGGAATTAAAACGTGTAAGATTATAGATCTTTGATTTTTCAAATTCGTTAAATAAATTAGTTTATTCATTTTAATTGTGATTGCGTTGGGTGACTAGGTAATTTACTTGTATGCTATGGAGCCGCGAAGTCCTTGAAATCCTCAATACAGATACAGAGTTGAGTCTCGTTGGAATAAATGTACAATCATTGGAGTTTGACACCGTTTCCCCCTACCATTCCCAATCCGTGCCAATTCCTGTTCCTCCCCCCCAGCAATTTCACTGGCTAAACTAAAAGTACAGTACAACAAGGTATTTGAACCTCAAGGAAATTTTACAACCAGGCTCACATACATTCAATGCATCGCTGTGAAATGATTAAGCACCAGAATAAACCGCGGTACAGCCTCTCCCACACTCAATTCTCTGTTCCACACTGACATTCCTTCCTCCAATCTTCACCGTCTTCCTTGGCGTAATCTGGAAGCGATGTTCCTCTCTCCTTCCTTTCTCTCTATCGGCCGCCAAATCCAGCGGCTGAATATAAATTGGCTGGCTAACATTATTTCTCTTTCCAGTGCCTAGTTGGTAGAATTCATTTCCGCCCCACCATAATACATCGGCACCCCAATTTGTATCATTTGAGCTAGATTTAGAGGTAGCGTTCAGGTGAGTCACGTTGTTCATTACGGCGGATGCATGAGTGCTGCCAATGGAGAGTCTGGAGAGTCGGATAGGGACTACCTTGTTGGCAACTTCGTCGTATTCGAAGAGGCCAGAGAGAGCTTTCATTTTTGAGGGGAGTCCTTGGACGTGTGTCCAGCGGCCGTTTCCGAGGGTGCCGTAGATTCCTTGTCCGCATGCCCAGGTATCGGCTGTGATGCGGCCTAGGTCTGCGGGAGGTTCTTCTTCTGATTGTCCGGCCACTCGGGTAGCGTCGACTGTAAAGAATGTATTGACACCCCCTGCGAAGACACCGGTTACGCGAGGAAGTAGATTTGTGCCTTTGTAGAGTCTGTCAATGGGGACTAGCGAGGGAGCATCGATGGTAGATGCTTCAGAGTTGTATTCAAAGCCTAATTGGCCGACGGAATTATCGCCGAAGCTGAAAACTCGCCCTTGCGTATCAACTGCGAGAGAGTGATAGTCACCGGTAGCAATCTTTGCAATGTCGAATCCTTGAAGTGTACTTAACCAATGTGGTTGGTCGTATCTTCCAGGGGGCCGCGACGTCCATGTTAAGCCAGGGACACCAAGTTGTCCTTTCGAAGGATAATCTTCAGAACCGGATGCTGCGGAGAAAACACGTCCTTTGGATGTGAGGAGAAGGCAATGCTCAAGACCGCTGCTAATATCGGTCACCTTTTCTCCCCAGACCATTTTATCCGGGTTCAAGGTTCGATACCCAATTGAAGATTTACTGCTCCAGAAGGGAATCCATGAGCTCTCTTGTTGCTTTGGTTCTAATGCCTGATCTGCTTGTGATGCTGAAATTGAGTATACCGTGCCTTTTGACGAAAGTGCTATGATCCGGTCCTTCGATATAGATAACTTGACAAGGTCCTTTCCCTTCAATGTTGATGTAGGCCCTTTACAATCCGGTGAATATCCTGTACCCCATTGTAGCAGATCGCCGTTCTCAGTAATTGCTGCTGCAAAATTACGATCTAGCTTAATATCTCTAATAAGCTTCCCATCGAAATATGGTATTCGTCTTGGAGTTTTGACATTGATTTCCTCGGAGTCGGGTGCAACAACACGACCCGTATTTGATCCCCATGCATATACTCCTGGGTTCTCCCAGCTCCTCTTCACTTGCAAATGCTGTGAGCTTATTTGATCTCGATTCTCTTCTTTTGTGCTAGTATTCCTCCTCTTCTTCTCGAATTGTAGCTCGGCGGGTGTAGGGATCTCTTCTGCATGTAAAGCTCGTGGATAGCCGGTTGCATATAGACCTCCGGCGCATATTGTCAGTGATAATAATAAGACAGCTTTCCGTGAGTTTGCAGCTCTACTGGCAACGGCAACTCTGGAATCACTCGAACCTCCAATATATCGCCTCTGGAATGCAATTGAGTGATTGGTATGTCGATTTGCTCGTTGAACAATCGTGCCGCATTTTGGTATAACTTTACTTGACAACATCATTGATTTTCTATGCCTATATCAACATTTGATAATCAGGCTTTGTACGATTACAATAATAACATTTATTAGACTCGCCACTACCCATCATACCACAAAGTTCTCCTCAGCCTTGTCCGTTTCCATCCCATGACGAATTGACTTTCCTGGTCCAATTATAATCTGATTAAATGTCAGGCTAGTGGTCCGTGCCGAGCTCCATGAATAAACGGTGTTTCTAATACTCATGAAACTTCAGCCTTACTCAACATCTTGGAACTTTGATGTAAGGTACCGGTAAAATGTACGAAGATGCGTGGTACAGTTTTGTGCCGGAAACAAGTACCAAAAAGGATCATGTCACCTCGCAGGCATCGCAACATCGTCGCAAAGAATCTCTTTTGCAGCAAACTAATGTAAGCCCCCTTAGTACTCTGAAAAGTGCCTCGAGTTAATGGTGTACATAGGGTAACAACCAAATGTTGGGCCAGAACTCTCCAATGCTAGGAATATATGAGGATGAACCTGTATCGAAAGACCCTCCGAAAGCTACATTGGCAAGAAGAGCAAAATCATATGGCGATTTCTACGAAGTAGCTATGGCATATATAAACAAGGAAACGAATGAGGGAAAGACACAAAACGAGCGCGATGCCGAAGGAGGGGAATCTAGGACTCCCCTTTTTGAGGAGCGGTACAGTGCGCTTGAGGATGAACTTGTGGATGGAAGCCTCGAGGAATACCAGTATGCCAAATATAAGCGACGAGCATCAAACCAATACGCTGACTATCTGAAGATTATATCTAGATCAATTAGTTCTATCCGAGCGTCATCTTGACACTCTTTTAAGTGATACCACAAGCGCATTGGATACGCTTGCCAGTCTTTCCGAATCGTTCAAGAATGTCGAAGCACAAACCACAGCCTTTCAAGCCCAATGTGAAGATCTTTTGGAAGAACAAAAACGTATACGTGAATTGGCAGATGAAGTTGGAACGGATTTGCAATACTATGCTTATCTTGAACCTCTGACTCGACGCTTGAATGCTCCAGGTGCTGGAAGGCTGGTCAAAAACGGTGACTTCTTGGATATGTTAGAAAATCTTAACTCTTGTATTGGGTTTATGGATCAGCATGTAGGTCTTGTCTTTCTTATGTCCATATTTCGGAAATTTCGATACTCGGCGGTTGCTTCGTGTAGACTAGTAGAAACACCTTCTATGCATGCTACTTTTATTAAATACGTTGTTAAATCAATGAGCTGTTTCACAACAAATTACGAGGCTCATCTATCTTGAGATAGACCTTGGATTACTTGTGACTAATTATTTACAGCCAAACTATAAAGACTCGACTGTGTATAAGACTCGCTATACAACACTTTTAGACAAAGCACTCAACCTCGTCCAAATTGCTTTTTCAAATTCTCTGCGTGAAGTATCAGATGACGCCTCAAAACAATTGAAAGCCAAAGAACAAACGGAGACAAATCAATACATTCTTCTCTATGGCAAATACGAATCTGCTAGGGAGAATTTAGGCCTTTCGATTGAACGACTTTTGACGACTGATGAATTTGCGTTTGGGAGAAGAGGAGATGTGGACCGAACACCATATATCCAACAATGGCATAACCTATATCAGCAATTGCTTGAGTCCTACATAAGATCCCGTGATCCTGTTGGACCTCTTGTTCTCAAAAATCTTCAAAATTTCTCAACTACTTCACCTCTCCCTGACAAAGAGTTTGAATTATTCGCTAGGCGATCCGTGCAATATGTCTTTGATACATGTCAGAATGAGTTGAAATTAGCAGCAAAATTCTTTCAGAATGGACCTCTTATGGCCGATTATCCTCCACCTCCCATTCCGTGGAACATGCCTAATACATACCTCGAGAAACTAGAGGAGAGTTGTCTGTCGCATGTGAAGATACTCCATGGCTTCCTAACCCCATATTTGAGCAATGGTGACTTGCATCGAGTTTGCGACTTGGTTACTTGGTTGGGTGACACTTTTATTTCAGCAGAGGCACATGAAGATGAGAGTCGTGATGGACAAAGATTGGCTGCACAGGTCTTGTTGGGCGTTCATCTCTGGCCATTAGCTGATCAGCTTTTCATCATGGAAGCAAAAAAACTTGAGCACTTCAAACCATCTCCGGAAGATCTCAGGATCATATCGCCAAATGCTCCGAAGTTATCCAATGAGAAAGCCATTCCAACTAGTGGCTTGCGAGTTGATACGGCCCTTAAGCCTCTTGAAGAAAGCACATCTGTTGAGGCTGGTGTTTCAAATGCCTTTCCAACAGTCAAGACGGCGGTTAGTTTACTCGTTTTATACAACGAAAGCATGCATGAGAGGACAGTAAGTCACACTGCTTTTGGATATAAACGTGACTGCATTAACATTCGTATACAGCTCAAGAAAGGCGACGTTCTTTACGAAATTGTGCATCAAACTACCGAATCTCTGCAGAGAGCCGCAACAATCATAAAGCGAAGTTCGAATAACATAATGGATGCACAGCTATTCCTCATCAAAAATCTGATGCTCATCGAGAACCTGTTCATGACTCACGAAATCCCAGACTCAATCCGTCAATCCGCCGAACTCGACTTCACTCCTCTTTGGGAGACGCTCAAGGAACTTCAATCCCGTCACCAAGTGTTTAATCCCCTTGCATATATCAGACCAATGATCAAAGGTCAACTACTTCCTGCTGTGGTTGATAAAGTACTAGATGCTAGGAAGGAATTAGAAAAGGTCTTGGTACAACAGATTACGGCTTTCACCAAGCACTGGCAAGCGAGGTTGTTGGAGAAGGATCCTAGGAAGAGAGATCAGGTGTTGAAGGCTGAGCAAGAATTGGATGTTTTGTTGGAGAGAGTTTTTGACGAGGAGACTACACGGGCCGCGTTGTTGAGAATGATTAGAGGGGGAGAGGAGTATTAGGAGGTGGGGTTGAATGGCTCCTGTTATTGCTTCTTGATGTTTAGCATGAGATTGTAAATTGATACCAATTTCCAAGTTGTCGTATATTTCATCTAGGCCGCAGAGCAATTATTGGAATACATAACATGCCATTTTTGACCACTCATCCTCATAACGGTGCTCCACCCCTAATCAACCAATTGTATTCATTACATACAAATATACTCCCGGTGAGCACCCGATTCGCTTCCTCCCTATCGACAATTCCTAATGATCCATACACACAACGAAAATAATCTCCCCCTTTGTCCATCATACAGAAAAACAACAAATACCCAAATCGACCCCTAGAACTACATCAAGATCATACGAAATAAGCTTCAATACATCTGACTAGCTCTATAGGGCTAATAAACACAACAACAAGCCACACTATACCATCGCCAGCCTGACAAGTGAAGATGAATATCCGCTCCATCGGAAGTAGATTAGTAGGACAGAAGGATGTTTTCCCCTTGCGAACCGCGATTATTCTCAGCGAGTCTTCCGGATACTATCAGCTTTTTGCGTTCTTCCTACACACTGGTAGATCCTTAAGGTTTAGATAGTCCATTGAATTTCGTGTAAATCATACATCAAGCTCTCAATCTGCTTTCTTGAAATATTTCTATATCAACCGCCGTCGATTTTGTGAGAAGGAGATACACCGTCATCCAATTCTAGGCCAAATGCAAACCTGCCGAAGAGTCTTGTACTCAGATGCGATGTGCTAATACTTATCTACACCAATATGAAGCGCTCACCGGTAAAGTCAAGACAGATAGTATGAATATCATAAGAATGGTATATTATTTGTAAGTAATAACCTAACGGCTTTTGCCCAGCTCCAAGGCTGTCTATCAAGCTCCTCTTGGGTATGTACAATGTGAGGATCTGAATTCCTCGTAATTAATTTCTTCGACGCCAAAGTGCGCCAGTCAAACCCAAATCCAATTAATCTGTTCGTACATCCTGATGTCACAAACGTCACTCTTTATCATAGTGCCTTCGTTCTCCCAATTTTAAGGGTTTATGCTTCATATTTCTTATATCCCCGCCTTTCTCTTACTCCGCACCATCTAACTGTTTATAAAGTGCCTCTGTACCCTTTTGCAAGTCCTCCGCCCAGGCTTTAATATACTTAACTTGAGTGTCGAGTATGGCTTGTTTTCTAGCCTCTGCCTCAGCTTTCGTACGCTTCGATCTTTCACTAGCTTCGATTTCCAACTCGATTTCACGGATTTTGCGTTTCTTCTCAAGTTCCTCCTTACGTCGTACTTTTTTGGCTAGATAATTCAAACTATGTCCCAAAACTTGTGATTCTTCCGGAATTAGGTTAGATTCAAGTGGAGGAGAAGTATAGAAAATGACCCTGCCAAATTCGTCCGTGTGAAATTGTGATCGAACGTCGGCTGGAATGGCAGAATTTGCTGCATCTGGAAGCGTGTATACTTCAATTGCACGTGGTGGATTATATGCGTTTCCGTGTGAACCATGTGTATTTGAACCAGAGCCACCGACACGTGGTGTACTGCTGCTATGATAACTTTGGTAGTTGGCTAATGGGTTGGAGTGGTGATGAGTGGCGGTGGTGGGAGTGGCGGAAGTATGATGGTTATATGAAGTTGTTGGCTGGTATGTCGGAGTTGGTGGTACAGCTTGTGTGGCTCCGTGCGAGCTATATGAATGAGCGTGCTGAGGAGGCGCTGGAGATGCAGATGGCCGAGCTTGTGCAAAGGATTGTGTGTATGCCGGTTGAGCTGAATGCTGATTGATCATGGGCGAGGCAGTAGCGCTTGGAGTTGTTCCACCCATTGATATATCTCCCTGTGAGTCAAATCGAGGTCTTTCGCTTGTAGGAGGTGGACGACTGCGCTCTGTATTTGGTACAGGAGATGCGGCAGGTGGGGTGGGCGATGGTGGTGGAGAGTCCTTTATAGTGTTAGAATATATAGATTGACACATCTCATGAAAGAGCACTTACATTTTCGGCACGAGGTAGCTTATGCACAGCTCCGACAATAGGAGGCGCCCCATCTACGCCCTTAGTGGGTTTTGGAGTCTCGTCATGTTCTGTAGCATCATCGCGGAGCAGATGTTTGATCGGGCTCGGAAACTTTTTCATTGGCCTTGGAGTGTCAAAGAGATCCATTTCATAATCTTTCTCCCTCACTTCATCTGGTACACAGCTAGCCCAGGTCTTGATTTTGTTGAGCTTGAATACAGTTTCATTGTAACGCGCCTCACAAACATAGATCTCCTTATCCGCAGGAAAGTTACGGGGACGTCCTTTGAAGTATCTTGTGAAGAACATGACAAAGCAACGGTCAACAACATCATCAATCTTATGATCGATATAGCGTCCAGTCTTAACGACCTCATTTTCGTAGAAATGCTTATCATAACGATGGACTGTTTGCTCTGGTCGTAGGTACCAACAAGCATTAATCCAGTCCTGTCCTGCAATATCCCGCCAGGTTCGATAAATCTGCCCAACTACTGGCTTTGTAACATCGTTAAGGTTGGTTATGTGAATCCAGTCTCCAACCTTCCACATTTCGCCTTTGTAAAGAATCTCTTTGAGAGGTATTCGTCCATCCTCAGAAGCAAAGTCTTCATCCGGTCTGTTCTTCTCTTGTTCAGCTAGGGCTCTAGCTTCATTCTGAAGGAACACTGCATCGTTATAAACTTCGCTATCCTCCTCATTGAATGCCTTGGCATTCTCAAACATGAGCTCTATATCCTTCAGAACCTCGCCCACGGTTTCGTACTTCTTGCGCTTTGCCTGCCTCTTAATCAGATCCATTGCCATAGGGGTCTTGACTTCCTGGTAATATTCCGGCATGTTTGTTTTATCGGGCAATCTTTCGAATGGTGCAATTTTAAGCTCTCCCCTAGGGTTTTTGAATTTTCTCAATCCCTTCAGAATATTATTTATGCGGGCTTCCATAGGAGTATGCACCTTAGGTGGTCTACCGCGCTTTTTCTGCACTTCGGGCTCTTTTGTTGCTTCATCAGTACCACCATCGCGCCTGTTCACGCTCGAACGTCGAATTTTGCGTTTGTATTTTCGTTTCACACCCTCATCATCGGTATCGTCTTCTTCGTCATCCTCTTCGTCGTCTTCGTCGTCTTCCTCCTGTTCTTCGTCTTCAGGGCCAGGTGGTGGTGAATCTTCGACGGGTGGGAGTTCTCCTAGATACGGCATCTCTGCTTCCTCCGCGGTAATGACCTTTCCATCTACCAATTGTTGCATTTCCTTTTTGAATAACTCTCTAAGCGCAATGGCGTCATGATATGCAGCTGCAGACGGACGGTTATAAACTTGTGCATTATGAGATATGAGGGCAAAGTCGCGGACGAATTCTTTGAAGCTCTTGTACTGCTTCTTGAGGATTTTTTGCTATTAGTGTGTCAGTTAGATGCACTCGCGCGCATCTGATAGGTAGAAATGACATACTCTAACGGTGCTGAATGCGGTAGGTTCCTTAATCACCTCAAAGTAATCTGGTAGAAACCTCTTGTTGAGCATGCGCTGAAAAAGTTGTGAGATATCGTAACCGCTAGATTCATATTAGCATCCCTAGAAAAACAAATGCGCAAACCACAATGGACATACTCTTCCGTGCGATATTCCGATAATTTGTGTACAACTTCATTCATAACAATATATCCATCCTTTGTAACACCGTCGACTGTCGCAAGGGAGCCTACAGGTTCTGGCGCATTTCCCGTTGTTTTTATCTCTGGCTTTGCAGATACTGCTTCTACTTCTGGTTCGGGTTCAGGCTCTGCTTCTGGCGCATCGGTCATTTCAACATCAATGGAAGTCTTAGGTTCTTCTGTCTTGACGCTTGATTCATCTTGAATCGGGGCCGGTACAGGCGAATCCATCTTTTTTATTGAATCTAGCAACTATATCGCGGGGTTGTGTTGCTAAGGATTTGGTCGCTTTTTGAGGGAGCTCGAGTAATCGCGTTGGAGCGCGATCCCCACAAGCAACGGAAACTGGTCAGGCAAAGGATGTGGCCACGTGACTCCTAGGATATTCAAGCCGAAGTGAACAGCGAACAGCTGGAAGGGGTGGACATCATTCACTTATTTTGCCACAACATTCTTCTCCAAACTAAATACGGTTCTAAACGATTCTAGACGATAATTATTAATTAATATATAAGATTCACGGATTTATGACAATATTAAATTATTAAATTGTTATCGTTCATACATATTTCAAGGTATTATTGTCCATATAAACCACATACCGAATCGCTTTCGACGACACCCACGTGCCAATACCAACCCAGATATCAAAGATGCCGCGAATGCGAGTTCGAGGACCCGAAGGGACATCCACCATAACTCTTCCCGACGATGCCAAAATCAGTGATCTCATATCCGAAATCACCTTAAAGACATCTCTCACAAATTTCGATATCAAATATGGTTATCCGCCAAAACCGCTTCTCCTTTCTCAAAGCGAGCCTTCATTACCTCTGAGCAAGTTGAACATCAAGTTAGATGGCGAACAACTTACGATTAGCTCAAGAGAAGAACGTAAATCTGTGGGATCACCAAAATCGACTTCACCTTCTAATTCTAAAACCTCATCTTTCCCCCCTCAAGTAAAAGATAGACAAACAGCAGAGGCGAAGTCATTTTCTTTCTCTGGTATGCATGATGATGCGAAAAATACATCGAATTCTGCAGCTCCTGTGTCACTTTCGCGTAAGAGAGGTATCGCTGGAGATGTACCTGAAATTTCAATTCCGGAACTTCAGGCTATACTTGGTTAGTCTTTCATCCAAGATTATTATTCACTTCACTAACGTCTTCCAGTTCTCCGTGTCATGCCAGACGATAACTCATGTCTTTTCCGAGCTTTTGGAACGGCAGTTCTTCCTGGTGATGACCTTTCCATGCATGAGCTTCGATCCGTCGTAGCTTCTACCATTCAAGGCAACCCCGAACTTTATAGCAAAGTCGTATTAGAACAAGAACCGGATGACTACTGTCGCTGGATTCAAACCTCTGATGCTTGGGGTGGAGCTATCGAGATGGGTATTTTGGCCGAGGCCTTTGGTATAGAAGTCGTTTGTATCGATGTTCAAGTATGTCATCCCCTTTTCAATTATAGTTGACATTTTCATTCCCCACGAGAACCCTAGTCCAATATAACCCTCAATCATAATCCCACAGACTAACAATACCCAGTCCCTCTCCATCCACAAATTCCACGAATCTGGCTCCAACAATAGATGTGTTCTGGTCTATTCTGGAATCCATTATGACATGCTAGCCCTTTCTCCCTTCTCCTCAACTCCCGAAAATGACGTTCGAGTTTTCGATAAGTCCGACGATACCATAATTGCTAAAGCAGTAGAACTATGCTCAAAATTGAGAGAAAAGCATTATTATACTGATACAGGAGGGATGGCTATCAAGTGTAAAGATTGTGGCGTGGTTATTCATGGGGAAGCACAAGCGGCAGCTCATGCACAGCAGTTGGGTCATTACAACATGGCTGAGGTTGATACTTGAATTTGTGGTTGTGATTATGTTTATGATTATGAAAAGGTCGGGTTTGAGGAGAGCGAATGATAAATTAAATACACAGATGGATTTATTGAGCTCGTACAACTCATAAATATCGGCTACCGCAAAGATAATCGGCTAGCTACTCAACAACTAAATGTCCACACTAAGGGGCGTTCTAAATGGATTCAGCTAGATCTTGATGGATGGGATATTTATAAAGGTCAGAAACACGTTAGATTTGAAGATGGAAAATATGGTAGACACATAACCTACCTACCTATCTATTATACACCCAATCCGGCTCTTGCTAAGCAGAGCTCATGCCAATGACTATTACAACCTCACTACACTTCACATCATCAAGTTTTATATAGCATCTCCTCACCACTGTAACATAGCAGTGATAGAAACGTTGATGAAAATAAACCATCAAAACATACTTATCACTCTATAAATATTCCACCTTCGGACAAGTCTCTCCCACCCCCAACTTTCAAGATGTGCCTAAGTCCGAGAAGAGGCAGGACAAGACTCAATAATGAATCCAGTACATAGTTGTTTCAGAAAAAAGGATCGAAAGATAAAAAACGAGATGATGGAATAGAATGGATAGTTCTACAACGCTCGGGGTTTGACTTTGTCAAATTTTAGAGCCTTGGAGGTAGTAAGAATTTTTTTTGTTTCCTTGAGCATCGTGCTGTCTCTGGCTCATAATTTACGTACTTGAACTGGAAGAAGATAGGCACTTGAAGACATTGGTAAATTCTGATATACAAGGAATCTTTACGTAGATGTCTATATCTCGTTTACCGATATAAATGCTAATGCTATACCATGCTATGCCATACCATACCATGATCGCTCTCGCTCTCCGAAAATAGCTCATATAAATGGACATGCAGCATGGCTCTCATCATCTCATGAACTCATCAGGCTACTAAATGCACCAACTATTCTCATTCCTTCAGCCATCTAAGAAATAGCTCTCATAGTTATTTCCACCACGGCAAAAGTACCCGCACTAACCGGCATGGCTCTCAACAACGTAGGGAAAATGCCTTTCCAGAATCCTCTTGCACCTTCTGCTCTCCACGTCTTTGCAAAACAGTCTCTCATACCATTGTACTTCATCTCCTTACCGAACCCATCACTCTGCATTTTGCTCTTCACAACATCAAACGGATAACTAGCCAACCATAAAGCTTCTCCGGCTAGACCACCATAGAAAGCAATTTTCCAGCTCGGAATATCTTTGCGTTCGATTTTGTTGCGGGCTGCGTCGCTATTCATCATGTATTCGAAAGAAAGGAACCATACACCGTAAGCTTGCGCTTCTCGAATAATAGTAACGGCCTCACCGCGATAGAGACCCTTGAGAACGCCTTCATGGGCCGACAATTTCCGAACACAATCCACTGGACCATTGTAGAGTTTTCCTGCACCGTGAGGCTGCGTTTGTAATCTAATTCTTACGTGCTCAATGGGACCCGAGATACCAGAGTTGGCGATACCAGCAAAGGCACCCGCCGCATAGTATTGTGCATAGGAAAGACCTGGGGAAAGAGGATTGCGGGAAGTGTTGTAGTTTTCCAGGTAACGACGAGCTTGGTGGAAAGCTCCAAACTGGACGGAAACACAGGCTCCAATACCGATCAAAGGCGTGAGAGTACCTTTGTAGAAGGCGAGAGCACCTTCATTGCGGTAGATAGTTTGAGCGACTTCAAGAGCATTTGCATACTGTGTAGTGGTTTGGAGACGAACTTTGACTATGTCAAAGGGTTGACCTGGGGAAGAGGTTAGATCATCTTCTTGTGAAGTGCTCGTTATGTTGTTTCCATTTTATAAACAAGTATGAAAGAAGATCCAGACTGGACATTAAAAACTATGGAATATTCGCCAAAAGGCATATGCAAATCCACAGACCATTGCCATCACTCGAAGACAATTCCACTTCTCAACATATCTCGTTGCCTCCACGTGATTATCCCAACCAACCCAAAAACATCTAAAAAAAACACCCCAGTATGAAAATAACATCTCACTTACCCAATAGAACCTGAGCTACACCCCCAGCAGCCCCAGCAAACAAGTCTTTCAAGGTTCTCTTGAAGCCCCCCTCTTCCAGTTCCGCTGCTACGTCCGCCATTTTGTTTAATCTGTTCCTTTCCCCGCAATGTCAGGCACGTTCCCTGTCACTTTTTCAACTTCTGCTTCTCCAATTGATAATTAAATCAATTTGTAAATTGACGATCGGATAGAGAGGATGAGATCCAGTCAAAGATCTAAATCATAAATCGGATTGGAAAGCAAGTAAAATTTCAAAAGAGTCGTTGGCCTTTTGAAGTCATCTGTTATCTACAAAGAAAAACACACCAATTCGCGCTTGTCATCGGAGTCGTAAGCTAGTCAGTGATGATGTGCTTTTCGCTTAGATAACTTTGATTAGGTGTATACATGCCTAGATATTGAGGCCTTTGTGTGCAAATTTCAACATAAAGGGCATCTAAAATCGCCTTGAATAGGGGCTTGAACATGTTTGGTGGTGAGCACATTTTGAGAAATCATATATCAATCTCAACTTTACAATAGGAAGTTGCTTTCCTCACAATCTCAAATATCTCTTCAGTATCATTTAATATACAAATTAAAATCTTCAGTTGATGCCGTGAGGCGTCAAGAGAAGAGGAACCAAATGACGCCTAGGCAACATGAAATGACTATCAAGGAATGAATGACATATTACTACCCGATCAATTTTCGAATGAAGATACCTTCATCCAGACAGCCAGAAATCCACCGCCGAAAAATGCTAATAATATCATCTACAACATGATCATACCCGCACCTGCCATTCCAGCAACCACGAGATAGGCACCCAATTGCAACAATCCCAAGTCGAAACGTGGGACGATAGTAGCACCGGCAGCACTCTTCTTAGTAGAGGTGGATGTACCAGATGAACTGCTTGAAGATCCAGTACCCGTTGGTGCGCTGGTAACAGTTCCAGTTCCTGCGGTTCCGGCTTGGCTAATAAGACTTGAGCAGGTTGAGCTCTTGGCGCCAGTTTGAGTCTTAGCATTACCGCTGAAGTCACAGGCAGTAGCTATTTTGCCTTGGTTTTGGTAGTATTGATCAAATACGAAAGACAATTGTTGAGCGCTTGTGCACATGGAGTAGGCACCGTAAACTCCAGTGGTAGCATTCTTTGAAATACCATCACAGGCAGCGCTGTCCAAACCACAGACATAGTCGAAGAGATCGGCACTGGAGTTACCGGAGATACCGCTGTTGGCGACACAGGACAAAGACTTAACCATACATTCGCAAAGC
Organism: Botryotinia convoluta; assembly: GCA_004786275.1. NCBI lineage: Eukaryota > Fungi > Ascomycota > Leotiomycetes > Helotiales > Sclerotiniaceae > Botryotinia > Botryotinia convoluta. Next base: position 44,581 of record PQXN01000096.1, on the reverse strand, counting down.
TCGGCGTTTGCGATAGGAGGAAGGTCGCTGGAGGCAGCCCAAGCGGTACCGGTTGCTGGGCATGCTTGTGCTACTGTATTGGTAACAGTGTAGGAGGCAGAGTTGGTGAAGCTAGGGGTGACAGAGGCCAATTGCTTGGACAGAGCAGTGAAATCAGCGAGCTTGCTAACAGAGCTTCCTGAAACCGAGACGAGACCTAAAGTTTTGTCAGCTTGTGCTTCGAAAAAGCTTGTAAGTCATATCTTACCATAGTCATTTGCCTCTTGGAAGTACATGTAGACGATACCACCAGACCAGACTTCCGTCATCTTTTCGCCGTAAATTGCCCCGACCTCAGTAAATTTACGGGGTTGGACAGTGTTGCAACCGTACTCGGCAAAGAATGCAGGGACGGAGTAATTGGCAAATTCGAGAGTTCTTTGATCATATCCGGACTTAGTGTAGGAAGAATCACCACACCACGAGTAGATGTTGTAACCCCAAAAATCGATGGCAGAATCAGCATCACCGCAGTTGAAATAATGAGCCAAATCAATTCGAATGTTGGCATCATCGTTGGTAGCATAACCAACACCGATAGTGCGGTAGCCCTTAGTCTTAATGTAAGCCTTCATGTCACGGACGGCAGCTTTAACGAAAGCACTGGCGTTAGTGTTGTTGACATCGTTGGAAACCTCGTTACCGGCAAAGAAACCGAGGACGTTTGTGTAGTTGGCCATAGCACTGAAATTGGAATGTTAGCACACGGAGAACATGATGATGAATTGATAACCTTCCCCTTCATAATGCAAGTGAAAGGCGAGAAAAATTGATGTGACAATGCGTAACAAGTACAAGATATACATACTCAACAACGCCGGCATAGGTGGCGAAGAGGTCAGTGTTCCATTCTGGGTCGCTTCGATCGATAGAGGATGAGGGGTTAGACAAATCTTGGATAAGATAGATTCCGGCATCGTTAAGCAATCCCATACAGACGGAGTGGTCTAACGAGGAGTTGATAGCGTAGACACGGATGACATTGGTGCCAAGCTCTTGAAGGAGAGGAATGTCACGCCTGCAACCAGCTTCATCTGCAAGGGGATCGGTAAAAGTAGCGTCGGAAGTAGTGTTGGCGTTAACGTCTTGTTGGTATGCTACACCACGAATGAAGAATTCAGTACCGTTCTCATAGAAGAAGTGGGAGCCCTGATATATGAATCAGCATTTAAAGTGACTTCCAACAACGTCGGATGGACCGATCCATGACATACCTTAATGACGATAGAAGGGAGATCAGCAGCGGCAGCAGACGATGCGAAAAAAGCACCGGTCAATACCGCAGCAGCTGCTGAAGCAAAGCCAAAGGTCTTCATGATGCTAATTGAAATACCAATGTGTGTATGTTATAATGTTGGTTTTGTTGACGATAGATAGATGTGAGAAGTTGTTTTTTGATGATGAGATGAAGATTCAAGAATCCAATCCCAATCAAATTGCTAGCTAAAGATATTTCCGTCTTAGATGAGTTTTGGAATAGGGAAGAACGAGTGTGTTGGTGATGTAATCTCTCCTTCTCTAACAACGACTTGCACGGCAGATGTCCTAGTTAAAAAGAAAAAAGAAAAAAGTTTTAACGAATGACTGTCTTCCTAACTAGAGTGAGTTGGAGATGGGATTGCTAGAGAAATGGAAAAACAGCAAGTGAATGTCGAGAAGTAATGGAAGTGGAATGATTAACACAGTCCCATTAAGTGTGGCAAGGAGATTTGAATTGGAAGAATAATTTAGGGGATACGGGAGAATGATTCAATGGTATAAATTCGGAGTGGAGATGGGTACTTTGGTACTTTGGTAGAGAGAGTCGTGCTGAAGAAAGAAATGTTCCTGGACTAGAGATTAGATTGGGTCTGTTGGTCCAAATCCTCTTTTATCCTCTTTTATCCCGATTGCCTACCTGGGAAATTCAGGAAACGTTCATGTTAGAAAAATTTACTTGTGGGAAAGAGAAGCATGGGAAGGAGCGTGCCGGTAGTACGGCAAGAGGGGAATGAACCAATCAAATGAATGGATTCCATTGGATTAAATTCTTGGCTATTCGTAAGGTTCATACGTAGTACATGCCTCCGAAGCACCTAGGCTGCTAGGTAGGTAGGTATTATTGACCCTGTTATTGGATTGTTCAGTCGTGCCTAGATAGATGAATGAATAACTAAATAAATATACGGAGTACACGAAGGGAGTATGACATGAATCACCACACTGCCACCAGCACTCCATCAACTTTATCAATCCTATACGTCGCTCAAAACCACTTCACAGACAACTTTGGTCACGGATACAATGTGTGGTACTGTGCTTCACGGAATGCTCACAAACCCTCCTAGTACTTATCTCAATGATTACAGCGTTGTTTCTGGACACTTACTAGGGGCCTCTTAAATAATCTGAACATACTCCGTAAAGCTTAAACACGTCCATGGTTTGGTCTGGGATATTGGTTGATCCTAATTTGAATGCTTCTCGAAGCACTGCCCCAACTCATAAATTAAGGGGTAACCATTGGACTGATAACTCGGACTGTTTGGTATGAATTGAGAAGTGCGGATGTGAAAAATCGAGACATGTAGTTTCGGAATTGTATGGATTTGGAAAATCAATTATCTCATCAAAAGGGTATATATGATGGTATCCAGAGGACACACAAATTGGATGAAATTGAAAGTAGACATTTGTTTCGGCTTTGCTGAGTATTGATACGCTTTTCTCTCATAGAAGATTGGTTCAATGCCTCCCTACCTACATAGGTAGTCGAGTATAAAATATCCATCAATCCTCAAGATTTCGAATACGATACCATCTCTTGCATTCTATCCTCTATTGATCGGGAAGGCTTGACAAACAGCTTCAGTCTGAATTTGGTATCACTGGTAGGCTGAGCATACTAGGTACATAATACAACATCTTTTCAGACGCTGGCTGATACAGGATTATCTCTGATTCTCATTCCCTCAAATCAGCCGCCTTGACAAAGTCGTAGTGAGCTCGTATTAACGTAAGTGAATGTTGAGCCATGTCACTTCTCCCCTCCAATTGTTGTCGTACAGCAAGGCGAATGTTACACTCCTGCATCACGTTCGAAACTTAACTTACCAGAGGACTTCGAGGATTTTCATGTCAATCAATTGCCGATATACAGTCCTTCATCACATGCTGTCATCGAGATAGTTCTTCAATTGAAAATCATACAAAGTACCCGGTATCTACTGGCAGCAAAAGCCCCACGATACTTCCACTTGTCATCTAAACGGCTGTCTCTTCAAAACGCGTCTTGGTGCACCACCTTCAACGTCAAAGACATTCTGGATCAAATACGAGCAGAAGTGTTCGATTTTGATAGGAAATAGGGAGATGGTTGGTTATATACACTTATTGAAAGGTTATTTGCTCTTAGTTTTGGCTCTGCAGTAGTTCCCATCAACATTCTCTGATATCAATTCAACCTTACCAATCAACATCGTATTTGTCTTGTCGTATGTTAAGCTTCGGACATTATTGTTACAGTATCCAATGATAGCTTATTCAAAATCTCGAATCGCCACCCAACTGGAACATAGTTTGATCTATTTTAGGAGACTATAAGAGGCACGAATCAAGGTGAACTAGCCCGATCAGTTTTTCACAACCCGTCTTTATTGTTGATCGGATGGGAAGCCTTCGGAAACCCGGGAGTCTAGCATAGAAAAGAATGGACAATAAATAGTGGCCGAGTAGGTAGTTCGTTGTTAAGTAGTCCAGGCTAGAAGAAATTTCAAGCACTTCTAACTTCTGAGTGGGTGGGTTGTCGACGCGCTTCAATAATGGATTTCAGATTCCATAGGAGCGAGCAATATCACTTTTCCATCTCTACGTAATTCAACGGAATACCTGCTGCTTTTCGAGGAAATTAATAGATCCGGTACAATCTCAAGAGTACTGCTCTACTATCGATTTTTCAAACATTTGAAGCAGCACTTTATATAATACAATTTTTAGGGGAGTAAATATCGATTCCGACTCCGACTCCCTGTCGATAGCTCGAGATCTTTCCGAATAAAAGTGGTCGTATATCCTGGTCGATTTGCAAAGTATCATTCATGCATGCACCGCCTTTGTTCCAACTTGTCTGTGGCACATACCCACTCAACGCATCCACTGACCACCGATCAGTTGCCGTTTTATCCCCCTTTTCATCTTCTCTGGACCGTTTGGAAGAGGATCATCTCGTTCCACCCGGGATATGACTGAGTGTCGTCAATGGCTTCATCACATCAAAGGATTATCAATAATATCTATGCGTGTATTTGGTATGAATTTGGGTACCTATAAGACGGCCTGACGGCCAATCCGATGAGGATACAATAGCAGAATCGTAGATGTAAATATGATGATCTGGAATAAAAATGAAGCTCTCAACAGTAGAAGTAAATAGATTGATGCAGATAAGAAACCATTATGGATACGTCCCTTTTAGGTAAGGCTAATAAGCAGCAGGGGCAAGAGAGGAGACGATGACGCTGTGCCATGATAATCCATGGTCTTCTCTTTGAAAAGCAATTAGAAATCGATGGCAATACTGACATACAATAGAATAATACCATGAGGCATTAAGACATCGATAACATCTGTGGATTTAAGAGAAGACAAGCTTTTGACAACGAATAGACTTGGGGAAGAGAAAGACGCATCAAGTCAATGGCTAAGTCAAATTGAATTGAAAAGGAAAAGAAAATTGGAAAACACATTCCCATACCGGTATTTATTTTATCGACCTTTTATTAGGTACCTATATATATATATCTATCTATCTACATATGGTGCGAGTAGCTCGAGCGTAGGTAGATGATGATTAGCAATGGGCGAAGCTTTCAGCTGTACGGAGTATGATGTATCGGTAGGTATGGGCCAATTGATGCGCAAGCTTGTTGCGTGCCCCTGAATTAGCAAAGCAATAAATGAATGAGTTTATGAAAATGGCATGGAGCTGGCAATCGGAAGACAAAAGCAGCAAGGTAAAAATCCAATCTGGGTACTTTCTCATGATTTTCTTCATACTTGCCCCTGGCTACTAGGTATGATCCGGACTCTAGAACTTTCCCCTCCCAATCAAAATCAATTGTCAGCATTATCTGTCTCCTGAATCTCTCGATACCAATCCTGAGTGCTCGGTAAGTAGACGAGTCAATCCAACTTATTAAACTGAACCATTTCAAAGCTTTCAAGTTCCATTTATTTTGTCCCTAGTGCATCTACCTAGAATATCTAAATTTATTCTAGATGCTCTCTACTGTCTACCTCGAGATTAATGTCCACATGTGTACACATCTTAACTTCATGGGGAAGTATTCTTCTCTCCCTTTCATTCCCCAAGATTATCACCATAATGGTGATATTTGAATCATCTGAACCAATGGAAAGCGTGAAGCCACCACCAACTGTAGAAACCAGCCTCTTTTATTTTTGGTAAATATCATTTGTCTCTTGACTCTCTTGCCCCCCAAAGCTAGATATTTCTGCTGGTGCACTACAGACTGGTAGACCAGACTCGAGCCAGTATCTATTTAGCTATTTTGTAGATCCACCCAATTCATATCTTACTGACGAAAACAACCTTTCCCCCCCCCCGCTCTCTCCCATCTCAAGAAATAAATAACTGTCACCCTGTTTTTAGTGCCAAAATTGATTTTCTCAATGAACCGTAGACCAAATTTCCTTATTATTAAGTTAATTACCTAGTAGTACTCTAAAAATCCTTCTTTGCTCCTCTTTCACAACTTTTTCACTCTCTTCCTCTCCCTAATCTCTCATTCTTGGGAAAGATCATACACACACCTCGACAACTATACCAACATCTTTGGAATAGAACCTCGAGAGAAAGGAAGGAAATTCTTTTTTCTCAGTGTGCTTTTCTCTCTCTCTCTCTCTCTCTCTCTCTCTCGATTCTTGTTTATTACTTTGTTCGTAAACTGGATACTGTAAATCTTTAAACACTCGTTCAGCGCTATTTTTCCTGTTTCGTTCCATTTTGACGCGACAGTATCAAAAGTTTACTAGGTAGTTCGAGTTCGTAGGAAGGACAACAAGCCGCCCTAACGAAAATCAACAAGACCAAAGCAGCAACGAATCACCAGAAATAAAGGAGGAGAAAACAGAAGGGAAATCTCGCACCATTTGCTTCCTTCTCCAAATCATCAACGTATCTTTTTTTATTAATTGAATAGTCACTCTTTACAACCCATTCGACATTCTCTCGAAAAAGTAAACTTTATTTTTCGAAAAGAGGTCAAGTCCTTGTAACCTCCATTTTATTCAATTCATCCTCTCGAAAGATTCACTGTTAAGACGAGCAAAATCGGTCTTATTTAATTTACATCACGACCATCATTTTTTGACCGCATTTCAAGCATTTTGCTCAGCCCGTTTTCAATTCAAGGACTTCAACGGAATCATTCACTCTTCCAATGTGCCTTTAATTTGTGAGTATCAATTTCATTCTTCGTTTTATTCACCTTTTCAATCTCGCACATCCGCCACGAAGGCCGGGGCAAAGGAACGGTACTTTTACGCGCCAGTTCACCTCGGAAGACCTTTAGAGATCTCAATGTTAACATTCCATCCGTCAGTAAATAATTTAACACGCAATCATGTCGGGACACCCACAACAAGGTGCTCAATACGACGAAGGCTACGGCCATCAACCCGGTAACACCGAATCTTATTATCAGGACGAACACGGAGGTCAACAATATTACGACAATAATGCTGGCTACGAGCAAGGTCATGGAGGCCATCAGCAGCAAGGTGGTGAAGGGTACTATGATGAATCGTGAGTGGGCCTCGGTGACTGTTTTTTTCGTAGATCGGAAGCTAACTACACATTACAGAGGCTACTACAATGCTGATGCCAACAATCCATATCACCAAGAGGGAGGATATTACGAAGGTGGTGATCAACACCAAGGCCAATATCAAGATGAATACTACAACGACCAGTACTACGAGCAGGGTGGTGCAGCAGCTGGCGAAGCACCTCAAGGCAAGCGTCGGGGCGATTCAGAAGAGGATTCTGAGACTTTCAGCGACTTTACCATGAGATCAGATATGGCTCGAGCCACCGACATGGACTACTATGGCCGCGGTGATGAGAGATACAACAGCTACAACGAGAGCCAAATGGGTGGTCGTGGTTACAGACCGCCATCTTCGCAGGTTTCATATGGTGGCAACAGATCGTCCGGAGCATCAACGCCAAATTACGGAATGGACTTCAACAATGTACTTCCAGCTGGACAACGATCCAAGGAGCCATATCCCGCCTGGACCTCAGACGCTCAAATCCCTTTATCGAAGGAAGAGATCGAAGATATCTTCCTGGACTTGACCGCCAAATTTGGGTTCCAACGTGACAGCATGAGGAATGTGTACGATCATTTGATGATTCTGCTCGATTCGAGAGCTTCGCGTATGACTCCAAACCAAGCTCTCTTGTCTCTCCATGCAGATTACATTGGTGGTGACAATGCGAACTATCGAAAATGGTATTTTGCCGCTCATCTCGATCTTGATGATGCTGTAGGATTTGCCAACATGAAACTTGGCAAAGGAGATCGTCGTACTCGCAAAGCCCGCAAAGCAGCCAAGAAGGCAGCACCAGATCCTCAAAATGAAGCCCAGACCCTGGAGCAGATGGAGGGCGATAACAGTCTCGAAGCTGCTGAGTACAGATGGAAGACTCGCATGAACCGCATGTCTCAACATGACCGAGTACGTCAATTGGCCCTCTACCTCCTCTGTTGGGGTGAAGCCAACCAAGTCCGATTCATGCCCGAACTTCTCTGCTTCATTTTCAAATGTGCCGATGACTACCTGAACTCACCTGCTTGCCAAAACTTGGTTGAGCCGGTAGAGGAATTCACATATCTCAACCATATCATAACGCCTCTGTACCAATACTGCAGAGATCAGGGTTACGAAGTTCAAGATGGCAAATATGTTCGCCGAGAACGTGATCACAATGAAATTATCGGATACGATGACTGCAATCAACTGTTCTGGTACCCTGAAGGTATTGAGAGAATCGTTATGGAAGACAAGTCTCGCCTAGTGGATCTCTCTCCCGCGGAACGTTATCTCAAGCTCAAGGATGTCAACTGGAACAAGGTCTTCTTCAAAACGTATCGCGAAACTCGTTCCTGGTTCCACATGTTGGTCAACTTCAATCGTATCTGGGTTATTCATATCAGTGCATTCTGGTTCTTCACTGCTAAGAACTCCCCCACCCTTTTGGAAAAGAATTACAAGCAACAAGAGAATAATCAACCTCCAGCCTCTGCACAATGGTCTGCAGTCGCTTTGGGTGGTGCTGTTGCAAGTCTTATCATGGTTATAGCTACAATTTGCGAATGGTCCTACGTTCCTCGTCGTTGGGCAGGTGCTCAACATTTGACTAAGAAGCTGTTGTTCCTTCTCGCTGTTCTCGCTCTCAATGTCGCTCCCAGTGTCTACATCTTCATCATTCCCAACACACAAAAGACGAAGATTGCTTTGATCCTGGGTATTGTCCAATTCTTCATCGCTCTGATCACCTACTTCTTCTTCTCGATAATGCCGATGGGAGGATTGTTTGGTAGTTATTTGACCAGAAACTCTCGACAATACGTTGCCAGTCAAACTTTCACTGCGAGTTATCCTCGCCTGACGGGCAACGACATGTGGATGTCTTACGGTCTTTGGATCACGGTCTTCGGAGCCAAACTTGCTGAATCTTACGTCTTTTTGACTCTGTCCTTCCGTGATCCTATCAGATACTTGGCTAGTATGGAAATTTCCTACTGTGCCGGTGATGCTATTATTGGCGACGTTCTCTGCAAATTGCAGCCCAAGTTTCTCCTTGGTATCATGTTCGTTACTGATCTTACGTTGTTCTTCTTGGATACTTTCATGTGGTACATTATCATGAACACTATCTACTCAGTGGCTCGGTCCTTCTACCTCGGTGTCTCTATCTGGACACCATGGAGAAATATATTCTCGCGTCTGCCAAAGCGTATCTACTCTAAGGTTCTCGCCACCACTGACATGGAGATCAAGTACAAGCCAAAGGTTCTTATTTCTCAGATTTGGAACGCCATTGTCATTTCTATGTACAGAGAGCATCTCCTTGCTATCGACCACGTCCAAAAGCTTCTCTACCATCAAGTTCCATCTGAACAAGAAGGCAAGAGAACTCTTCGAGCCCCAACTTTCTTCGTCTCACAAGAAGATCATTCTTTCAAAACGGAATTCTTCCCCAGTCAGAGTGAAGCCGAGCGTCGTATCTCTTTCTTCGCTCAATCTTTGTCCACTCCTATCCCAGAACCACTCCCAGTTGATAACATGCCAACCTTCACTGTTATGATTCCTCATTACGGAGAGAAGATCTTGTTCTCACTGCGTGAAATTATTCGTGAAGACGAGCCATACTCCCGTGTTACTATGCTTGAGTACCTGAAGCAATTGCACCCTCACGAGTGGGACTGCTTCGTTAAGGATACTAAGATTCTTGCCGACGAGACCTCTCAATTCAATGGCGATTACGACAAGGGTGAAAAGAACACTGCCAAGAGCAAGATCGATGATCTTCCGTTCTACTGCATTGGGTTTAAATCGGCCGCTCCCGAGTACACTCTCCGCACACGTATCTGGGCCTCTTTGAGAGCACAAACTCTTTACCGTACAATCTCTGGTTTCATGAACTACAGTCGTGCTATCAAACTTCTCTACCGTGTGGAGAACCCTGAAGTTGTTCAAATGTTCGGTGGTAACTCTGACAAGCTCGAGCGCGAACTTGAGCGTATGGCCCGCCGCAAGTTCAAACTTTGTGTTTCTATGCAACGTTACGCCAAATTCAAGAAAGAGGAGATGGAAAACACCGAATTTCTTCTCCGTGCCTACCCTGATCTTCAAATCGCTTACTTGGATGAAGAAGCTCCTCTTGCCGAAGGTGAAGAGCCACGTATCTACTCCGCTCTCATTGATGGTCACTCTGAAATCATGGAAAATGGAATGCGCAGACCCAAGTTCCGTATTCAACTTTCTGGTAACCCAATTCTGGGTGATGGAAAATCCGATAACCAAAACCATGCCATTATCTTCTATCGTGGTGAGTACATTCAACTCATTGATGCCAATCAGGACAACTATTTGGAAGAGTGCTTGAAGATTCGTAGCGTTTTGGCCGAGTTTGAGGAAATGACAACCGAAAACGTCTCTCCCTACACTCCTGGTGTTTCCAATCCTAAGGTCGCCCCTGTTGCTATTCTCGGTGCTCGTGAATATATTTTCTCTGAGAATATTGGTATCTTGGGAGATATCGCTGCCGGAAAGGAACAAACATTCGGTACACTCTTCGCACGTACTCTTGCTACCATCGGTGGTAAGCTCCATTATGGACATCCTGATTTCTTGAACGGTATTTTCATGACTACCAGAGGTGGTGTTTCCAAAGCTCAGAAAGGTCTTCATCTCAACGAGGATATTTACGCTGGTATGACTGCACTTCTTCGTGGAGGTCGCATCAAGCATTGCGAGTACTATCAATGCGGTAAAGGTCGTGATCTTGGTTTTGGCTCGATTCTTAACTTCACTACAAAGATTGGAACAGGTATGGGTGAACAAATGTTGTCAAGAGAGTACTATTACCTCGGTACTCAACTGCCCATCGATCGTTTCTTGTCCTTTTACTACGCCCATCCTGGTTTCCATGTGAACAACATGTTCATTATGTTGTCTGTCAATCTGTTCATGATCTGCTTAATCAATTTGGGAGCCCTCAAGAACCAGGTCATTGAGTGTGTTTACAACGTCAATGTCCCCATCACCGATCCGCTCTACCCAACCGGTTGTGCAAACATCGTCCCTATTACCAACTGGGTCTATCGTTGCGTTATCTCTATTTTCATTGTGTTCTTCATTTCCTTCGTGCCCTTGACGGTTCAGGAATTGACAGAACGTGGTTTCTGGCGTGCGGCTACTCGTCTCGGAAAGCAATTCTGCTCTTTGTCACCTTTCTTCGAAGTTTTTGTCTGTCAAATTTATGCCAACGCTGTCCAACAAGATCTTTCTTTCGGTGGTGCCAGGTATATTGGAACTGGTCGTGGTTTCGCTACTGCTCGTATCCCCTTCGGTATTCTCTTCTCTCGATTTGCCGGCCCTTCGATTTACCTCGGAGCTAGATTACTGATGATGTTGTTGTTCGCAACCATCACCGTCTGGCAAGCTGCATTGGTCTACTTCTGGGTTACTCTCCTTGCTTTGTGTATATCACCATTCTTGTACAACCCTCATCAATTTGCCTGGAACGATTTCTTCATTGATTACAGAGACTATTTGCGATGGTTGTCTCGCGGAAACTCTCGTTCCCATGCATCAAGTTGGATTGCTTTCTGTCGTCTCTCGCGTACCAGAATCACAGGTTACAAACGCAAGATTCTAGGAGACCCATCGGCCAAGATGTCTGGGGATACCGCTCGTGCCACGTTCTCCAACCTTTTCTTCGGTGAAATTGTTGGACCGCTCATGATTGTCGCTCTCACCTTGATTCCATATCTCTTCATCAACGCTCAAACAGGTGTCATCCCAGAGAACAACGAGGGCACCCAGACCAAAGCCACAGCCGCCTTGATTCGTGTGGCAATTGTAGCCGGTGCTCCTATTGCAGTTAACGCTGGTGTATTGGGTGCAATGTTTGGTATGGCTTGTTGTATGGGGCCCCTTCTTGGTATGTGTTGCAAGAAATTCGGATCGGTTCTCGCCGCCATTGCACACGCTCTCGCCGTCGTTTTCTGCCTAGTATTCTTCGAGGCCATGTTCTTCTTGGAAGGATTTAACTTCGCCAAGACTTTGATGGGAATGATTGCCTCGGCCGCCATTCAAAGATTTATCTACAAGCTCATTATCAGTTTGACATTGACCAGAGAATTGAAGACCGATACATCCAACATTGCCTTCTGGACTGGTAAATGGTATTCCATGGGTTGGCACTCAGTTTCCCAACCTGGCCGTGAATTCCTTTGCAAGATCACTGAGCTCGGAATGTTTGCTGGTGACTTCGTTCTTGGTCACCTCATTCTCTTCATCATGCTTCCTATCATCGCCATTCCTCAGATCGACAAGCTTCATTCTGTGATGCTCTTCTGGCTTCGTCCAAGGTATGTTTATTTCCACTACATCACTCACACAGGTTCCGAGCTAACTTTCTCCCAGTCGACAAATTCGTCCTCCGATTTACTCGTTGAAGCAATCCAAGCTACGAAAGAGACGTGTTTGGAGATACGCTGTCATCTACTTCGTTTTGTTCATCGTCTTCCTTGCCTTGTTGATCGGTCCACTTATTGCCGGCAAGATGATTCTGTCCGATAGCTTGACCAGTAAGATTCCATTTAATCTTTACCAACCTACCGGCCAAGATAACAACGACACTCGTGGCTACAACCAGACCGGTACTGGTTGCGTGACTTGCTCTGGTGCTAGTGCCACAGCGAGTGCCTCTAGCACAGCTGCTGCCAAGGTTAGGCTCTTTTAGAATGACGGTGTTGTATAGATGACTGCTAGGGCTGTAATATAGAATGGTATGGTATGCAGTACATTAAAAAGATCTTTGGAATGGATGCGTGGCCATCGTCACTTCACGGGGTGTTTTTTTTTTAACTTTGAGTTAGGGTGTTTGCATGGTAAACGGCTTTAGATATTTGTTTTTTGTTTCCTTTTCCCTTCTTTACTGTTCCATAATGACCCGAATGCAATACTGGATGCTCAGGCTTCAATCACCTAGAGACCAAATTACGGCTGTAATATGTTCTACAGCGCGAAGATAATACAGAGTCTTTACAATGAATATGAGTAAATTTTGGGTTATCCCAATTTCTTTAGATGGCTGATTACTGTGACGACTGCAATGTGACCAAATTTTCCAATCATTCATGCAATGCTAGTCCAATCTATTTGAGTGAAACGAGGGAACTCTGACGTGCCTCCTTTTCCCTTACAGAGAATCGTAGCATGAATTTCACTAGCTTACTAATTTTCTTTGCAGCCCACATCACATTCTAGCTAGCTAGTCATAATAAATCGATAATCTACACATATAGTCTTTGAAGAAGATACAATACAATAATAGTATCTTTCTTTTGCATCGTTGATATCTATATGTATAGTGACAAGTATATATTTATCTTAAGCCCACCTGTTCAACTTGAACTCCTCGGATATTCAATTACGCGAAGCCGACAGCAAGTCGTGATAACCATCATTGAACAAGCCAGCACTTTTTTGTGCCAGTACGAGCGGAAGCGGGAACGTTTTCTACCAATCGTCCATTTAACACAATACTCAATTCTCTTCTCTGATTCCGGCCAACCCGATTGCTATTAACATGGACCTTCAGGACATTCAATCGTACATGATCTCGTCCATGAACGAGATCACATCGACTTTTCAAAAGGTGCCTGGCTCTGCCATGCTCATCCGCTATATTCAATCGAGTTATCAGGATGATCCAGTCAGATCTGTCATTGAATTGGTTCTGGTTATCTTCTTCATTAGGTATTTGTTGGCACCTAGTTATGTGACGCATAACAATAATTTTGTTCAGTTGACGGAGGAGGTGAGTGGTCTTCCACCAGGAGATTGGTCTGCGAGTCAAAGTTATGGAAACTGATCTAATATATTACCAGGAAATCGATGACTTGGTGGACGAGTGGCAGCCAGAGCCATTGGTTGCAAAAATGACTCCTTTTGAAGAGGCAGATAGTGAGAAAACGCCCATCATCGTAGGGTGAGTTCGACTTCCCCTTCCTCAATATTCTGCTTATGCAGTGTGCTAACATAAAGAAGGCCTACAGGACCGAAATCTAAGCTCTCAAATGGCCGAACGGTAACAAACCTCGCATCTTATAACTTCTACAATTTCGTTGGCAATGAGCAAGTCAAAGAAAAGGCCATCCAAACTCTCCGAACTTATGGTGTAGGACCTTGCGGACCCCCTCAATTCTACGGCACTCAAGATGTACACATGAAAACTGAAGCGGATATTGCATCATGTTTGGGAACGGAAGGATGCATTGTGTATGCTCATGCATTTTCTACGATTTCGAGTGTGATTCCAGCATTTTGCAAAAGAGGTGATATTATTGTGGCGGATCGAGCAAGCAATTACTCAATCAGGAAGGGTCTGCAGATTTCTAGAAGTACAGTCAAATATTTCGAACATAACAATATGGAAGATTTGGAAAGGGTACTGCAGAAGGTGGTCAAGGAACAAGCCAAGAGACCATTGACCAGAAGATTTATTGTTACAGAGGGATTGTCAGAAACAGTTGGTGATTGCGTGGACTTGCCCAAGCTGGTAACTATCTCAAATCACATCCTAATGCTCATATGCATAACTAACAAATCATTAGATTGAACTCAAACGTCGTTACAAATTCCGTCTGATGTTGGATGAGACATGGTCCTTTGGAGTTCTTGGTAGAACTGGTCGCGGTCTTACGGAAGCACAGAATGTGGATGCATCACAAATTGATATGTTGATTGGATCATTAGCTGGACCTCTCTGTGCCGGAGGTGGATTCTGCGCAGGCTCAAACGATGTGGTAGAACATCAGCGTATCACTGCTGCTTCCTACACTTTCTCCGCGGCTTTACCGGCTATGTTAGCTACTACCGCTAGCGAAACACTCAACATGCTACAAACCAATCCTGAGGTTTTAGTACAATGCAGAGAGAACATCAAGGCAATGAGGGCTCAGCTTGATCCGAGAAGTGATTGGGTTCACTGCACCAGTGCCGTCGAAAACCCAGTGATGCTCCTTGTTCTCAAGCAAGATATTGTCAATTCCAGACGTCTAAGTATCGAAGAACAAGAGCGTATCATGCAAGAATGTGTTGATGAGGCAAGCAATTCTATCACTTAATATTGGTTCTATACACTAACTTGTATACAGACACTCGCCAATGGAGTAATGATCACTAGACTCAAAAGTATGCCAGTCTACTCGGGTAGCAATGGCAAAGATGAAGAGTGGAAATTACAACCAGCACTCAAAGTATGCATTACGACAGGACTCTCGAAAAAGGAGATTGAGAAGGCGGGTGTCGTTATTAGACATGCTATTACGAAAGTCTTGACTAGAAAGGCGAGTAGTAAGTTGGCCTTGCCACTGGCCTAAATTTATTGTTTCTTCGGCTACATTTTTAGTAGCGGGGTGTCTCTTTTTACATGATAGATGATGGATGATGGATGAATAGGGGGGTATTGGGTTTAGCGGTTGGGAGAACGGGCTGTGAAGGGGGCTAGAAGAGGATTGAAGAGCTGTAATGTATAATAATGGGGTATGTGCATTTGATATGAGTATAGACAGATATATATGAAGTAGAAATTACGAATGAATTTTTTCACATAGTAATTATTATGGCGTGATTTTTTCTTACTAAGGAATGAGATTGTTCGTAGATAAATCTAAATTTTGACATTCTGTATTCATTCAATTTGATATCTGGTATACTCGGGGCTGGATTGGTGGATGTATACTAGGTAAGTTTAAATAGGATGTTAGTACATGAGTAAATTGGGAATGGATGGTACGGGGCCTAGCACGCATGTTTGGGTGTGCGAATCCGGATTAATTCTAAATTGTATCTTTGAGCATTGTATTTTTGTTTACTTGGGTTAATTATTGAGGAGGGAGGACCTGTGTAGATTGGATTTGGGAATGAGGGCATTCGGATATGATCACCAATTTATGGATGGCCTGAATGCATCGCTTGAATGGTACTGGGCTGTGTTATTTGAGATGCTACTTTTGGGGATTATATATCATATGGATATTTGGAGATGATGATCCGCTAGCTAGAGGAAGAATACGAGATGTTTCAATGGGATTTGAAAATGTTTGATTTAGATTATTCTGGATGAGAGCCCGTATGGAGACGGTTTTGATAGTTCGAACTCCAAAGAGTTGTTGGACTTGGTAAATTATTGATTCAGTAACAGCGATGATGTATGCGTATGCTCTTCACCGACGATGAAGAAAGGGTTTGAAAAGAATCTAGAAGGACTTCGTACTCTGTGAATTACAAATTTCCACTTATTAGACTATTTCCCCTTCTATCCGGTTCACCGTCTATCTTCTTCTCCAATCTTCGACTTTTCTAGAATATGATATACCGTAGATATATCCCAGGCAAAAACCAAAAAACGGTCAATATAATGAACGAATAAATGAATAATGAAAGGGCTGATAAATATGCAGGTACGAATCAATTAGCCAGTGACATTCGAATGGTACCTGAAAGGATAAACAGAAGTCTGGAAGGAAGACTTGGCGCCTCGTGGGCTTGTTGATTGCCGCTATAATGGAATTTCAGGGCAGAGTGATAGAGTTGCAGACTGGGCAGACTGGGCAGACTGGAAGCCTGGCAGCCTGGCAGGGCATGAAAGTTTACTAGGAGTTGACTGGGAACTAGGGGCTGCGACGGATATGTCCGGTAGACTGGACTGTAGTGTTTACCTATGACGAATTGAATGCCTTGACAAGTTGACAAGAGCTAGTACACATGCATATACACACACACACACAAACAAACAAACACACTCACATACCTCAATGAATTACAACACATCACGTATTACATGTTTGACTTCTCAATTCCACGTTTCGCATATAATAGTAATTCAATTCAAGTCAATCCATACCATCAAAATCGATCAGATGAACAATTTACTACGAGAACTCAAGACTCAAGACTCAAGACTGTGGGGGTAAAATACAGATTTGCACAAATTGATCTTGCAATCGGGCTCGGAAGATTTTCTGGTGCCATTATTTCGAATCGCCAATGTTCGTTCATCCATCGCTTACGTCTTACAATAGGGAAGGAGACCCATTCTTATGAGCACAAATCTCGATCCAATTGGAGGACCGTGGTAAGGATTGCTGCAACCCTGTTCTGCAAACTGTACCTGACATACACCGACCGGCGGCCAGGATTTGGAGATTACTCGTTCGGCGGCTGGGTGAAATGTTGTGTGAGGGATTGATCCAATAGGTTGTGCTTTAGGGGCGAATTCAAGAATCAGTAGGAAGGGGGGTCGTTTGATTAAGGACCACGTAGGTCCTGGGCGATTGCTGGGATCTCTTGAGTAGGTAGGTGGATTTGGATAAGGTTCCTGGTTCCACAATTTCTTTTGAAAGGGTTGTAACTTGTAACTTTGCGAACGAAAAGTTTGTGTCTGCGTGGTCTGGTGAGGTAAGGTTGGTGAACTGTTATGGATTGGTAATACTCAAAAAAGTGGAAAGTGGGAAGGGGGAAAGAAAGGGCAGGAAAAAGGAAGTCCTCTTAAGCTTTTAAGTCTTGGCCATACACGACATTGGATAACTACTGATGATACCCAAGCAACGTTGAGGGAATAATTTATATAAGGTTGTTATTCGGGGATACGCATTGCATAATAGTAAGTTTCACAAATTCGGGGTCAGGTATGTATGATAAGATTACGGGGTAGGTACACCAAAAGATGAGATAAAAACTGAAATACAGGATTCGGAATTTGGAAGGAAAGGAAGGAAAGGAATATACGGTCGAGAAGTCGAGAAGTCGAGAAGAACAGAATGATCAGAGTCATAGTCATAGTCAGACTCAGAGGGGTTTGTGATTTGGAGATGAGCAGGAATTCTAATATTATTCATTGGATCTGTACCCATCTATGTACTTATTACTACTCGAGTATGAGTGAGTGAGTACAGAGATACAGTAAGTGCCTAGGTACAGTCAGAAAGTGTCAGAAAATACTACCATGATATATAAAGTGGATATATATTAATACTTAACACTCTATATTAATATGGAAAGAGGTGGGTGGTAAATGGTTTGTAGTTGTAGCACCCAGAAATCCTTGTTTCATCCACTTTATTGATCTTCAATTTCATCTCAACTTGTCAAAAAAAGTTCTTCCATGCGGTCGCTCTTGAGTTTTGAGTCTTCATCGCGAGCTTTTGGGGGTTTGACCAGATATGACCTTGAAAGCTTGTGATGAAGAAGTTGGGATGAACCTTTCTTTTCCTTCTCTTTCTCCTTCCCCTCCCCCTCCATTTTCCAGAACAGAATTAAGACCCCATATGTTCTCTTTTTCTTCTACCCCATACATGTCATTGTCATGCCACCTTCACTCTTTACAATCTTCAGTCATTACTAGGTAATCTTTAGACTTCAGTCTTTAATCTTTGTAAGGTTATAACATATAACATATAACATATAACTTATATCTTATATCTTATATCTTATATCTTATATCTTATATCTTATATCTTATATCTTATATCTTATACCTTATACCTTATATCTTCTATTCTCCAAACTCCACACAGTATTATTCCTCAAATTACCTTGACCGGGGAAAAGAAAGTTGGTCTTTCTCATCTTCTAGACTTTTTGATCTTCATAGATACGGAGGGGCATCTCTTTCCTTTTTGGTCCAATCTCATTGTCAATTAATATCTCTCTCTCATCATCCCCGGCCAACCTCCACCATTATAAAAATTAAAAAAAGGAACGTCAACCTCTTCTTGGTACCTGGATACCTTAGATAAGTAGGTGCTTCCGTAAACAAAACCAAGCCTCCTCCTCCTCCTCCAACAACAATAATAATCTCTATCGTTGGTTCCTTCCTCTACTTTTGATTTTATTATCATTCTCCACCACCAGAATTAATAAAGTCTCTAATCTCTTTTTAGAAATTCGAATTGATCTTCGAGTTCTCATCACTATCCTTCAATATCCACTCACACAAACACAAACACATACACATACACACACACACTCTCTCTCTATCAACGACGATTTGATAATCAGTCAAATCTCATAACCTTCCTTTTCATTTATTTCTTGGACCTAGACGTCTTTCAGAAATAAAGTCGACAATTACAATTGCAAAATTTGCCGCGCATCTTTTGCTTGCATTTGCCCAACACTCATTGGCACCTTGAAACCTCGAGATCAACTCACTCATTTCGATTACTACCAAGAAAATACAACATTCCTGTCGTCGTTGATACCCAATTGAGACTAAGCCTTCTTGACGACAACATTCTCAAGATCATATCTACATTCCAACGACCTCGAAATCTAAGGTTGGTCAATTTTGTTCCTGTTATCAAACTTCACCAAGCCATTCTCGCGGCCTGTAAGGTCTTAGAGTCCTAGAGATCAACATGGAATTTCCTACCCTACCTAAGGAGTTTATTTGACTCCAATACTTTGGATCTTGTCCTTCTCATAATCTCATAACAAATACATGTTTCATTCCTTGTCTTCTTTTTGTTTATTTTGTCAACTTTACATTGAACCTTGAACTAACCGCTGGCCGGCAATAGATAGAATCTATTTCGACTTTCAAACCAACACATTCTTTCTCTCAATATCACATTCAATATGAAGAGCGCCATCCTGTCCCTCGCGGGTTTCTCCCTTGTCCAATTGACTTTGGCTCAACCATTCAGTATGTATTCGCTGGCGCAATCCATTCTTACAATACTTATTAACACATCACAGACCGTCATAATGCTCACCGGGCCATTCATGACAAGAGAAATTTGGTTACAGTGATTGATACCGTCGTCGTCGAGGCTACCGAAATTCCAGAAGTCATCATCTATGTTAGCACTGACGGTACTCCTCTTTCAACTACTACCGAGTATCTCGACAACGAGCTAACGACCATCTATCAATCGAACCCATCTGTCGCTACCTCAAGTGCCGCCACTACGACTACTCCAGCTGCCGATGTTCAAGCTGCCGCTGCTGTTGCTGTTCAACCATCCACTCAAACTAATGCCGCTGCTGTAAGCACAACAGCAGCTCAAGCTCCAAGTGTAGAAGTCTCTGTCGCCGCCTCCGTCGCAGTTTCTGTAGCTTACACTAGTGCTGCTGTCCCCGTTGCCGCTACTTCTACCAGTGCTGCTGCTCCCGTTGTCAGCTCTTCCAGCAGCGCTGCCGTTGTTTCGGTCCCAGTTTCTTCGAGCTCTTCCACGACTTCTTCCGCTGCAGCCGCATCCACTTCAGCTGTCGCTGCATCATCTGGAGGATATGGATTCGCATACTCACCTTACATGGCCAATAACGCTTGCAAGACTCAAGACCAAGTGAACGAGGACTTTGCCGCAATTCCATCATCATACTCTACCGTCCGTATCTACGGAACAGATTGCAATCAAGTCGCCACTACTTTGGTAGCTGCCAAGAAGTATGGTTTCAAGATCTTTGCTGGTGTATATGATTTCGCTGAGGTTTCATCCGAAACTCAAGCAATTGTCGATGCTGTTGATGGTGACTGGAGTTTGGTCACTACCATCTCCATCGGAAACGAGTGGGTCAACAACGGTGTGACTGATGCTGCTGGTGTTGCCAGTGCCATCACTACTGCTAAATCTCTCCTTTCTGCCGCGAACTACCCTGGAAAGGTTGTAGCCGTTGATACCTTGGCTGCCACTAAGCTTTACCCAAGTCTTTGCGACAATGTTGATTATTGCGCCGTCAATTGCCATCCTTTCTTCGATACCAACACCGCCGCCGATGCTGCTGGTACCTTCCTTAGCACCCAAATCTCCGAGTTGAGAGCCCTCTTGTCCAACCCTGATATGGACATTGTTATCACTGAGACCGGATGGCCATCCGCTGGAACATCTCACGACCAGGCTGTCGCCTCTCCTGATGCTCAGACCACTGCTATGACAGCTATCAAGGATCTTTTCGCATCCAACGCATCCAACGTTTTCCTTTTCAGTACATTCAATGATTACTGGAAGGTCAACACCGCAGCTCTTTACATGGCAGAACAATCCTGGGGATACCTTGGAAATTCTCCTTCTGATGTAGCAGCTGGCTTGGTCTAAATTCTCACGCAGACTTGAATGACGATCTGATCTAACCTTTGGAGTATTCACGGCGTTCTTTGGGGGTTATAACCAATATGTACATACATGTGGTGTGAACATACAAAACTTTTTTCTGCTATTATTGTACTTGATGGAGTGGAAGGGATTGATGAATGGAAATCTGAGATAAAACATGAGTGTATTTCATACTGTTGAGAGCCGACTGTTGGGTACTAGGCTCCGAGTATATATTGCGCGCGGTTCGTGGTGGGGAGATTAGATGGGCTGAGGATGCAAAATGGTGCTGTGAGCTTGATGATAGGATGGAGATACTTTTCAATTGTACATATTGTAGCTTTTATTTGGAGGAATGAAAGAGAGAAATGACGATACCAACCTGAATTGATGATATAATAATCGGGGACTTTTTAGTCTTAGTTTGTTTCGTGTGATACGTGATGTGGTGATGGGATCTATTGAGGGGCTTGAGTGATCTGAACCTCGAGGTTCAATATTTATCGAAGGCGGCATAGGAGCTGGTATGATTCAGCCATGCGAACAACAGCCGCAATTGATTATATCAGTGTCTCTTGTTCAGATATCAAGGAATCAAGCGTATGTTTGAACAGAACTCAATATCGGGATTGCGGGAGTGGTAGAGAGTTGGGATTTGAAAGCTGGATCTGGAACTTTGGAAGTCCTTTTACCATCTCACGTTTGCCAGAAAGAGAAAGGGACTATGTGTCTTTCACAAATGCTCTTGAAGCAACTATACATACATCTGTATATTGCGGACGAGATGATTGGAATCGGAAAATTTGAAGAGATTGGAAATAGAGACATTCGAACTCCTGTAGTTGGTTTTCTGGTGTGCGTGTTGATGGTACCGCGATGGCGTATAGGGTTGACTTGACTTGACTTGGGGGTAGAAGTATAGTGTTTAATGGGTCCTTGAGAGGGGTGCCTATTTGGGAACTTGGGAAATTGGGAGATTATGGGGTGAGGGGGGCGGGTAGAAGACTCGAGGACAACATTAATTTGGTTTATTGGATGGGAGTTTGAGTTTGGGTTTGAAGAGGTGAGGAGGTGAGGAGAAGATAGGAGGCAAGGGTTACGGTTGTTGATGATTTATGTAGATTATTATGTTAGAGGGCTGTTGCGCTTAAGTATGAGATGTTTTTGTGTGGTGGAGACTTGTTGTCTTGGGATGCTTGGGGATGGAGATATAAGTGCGGAGTTTGAGGAGATTGGAGCTTGAGATGGTGAGGATGATGCCGAGGAGAATGATACAGTATATCGTAAAGAGTTGGGGATGTACATTGGCGAGGATATGATGATGCCTATGGAAACGACAGACAGGGCAATGGAAAGCTATATCGTTTCGAGGCAATTGAAAGTCGAATGTGATCATGCCATAGCATCGGGTTGCTCAAAGGGAGACCTAGGAAGAGGGGATTGAATGCTACATATTTTCTGCCTGCGATGGATTCGTAGCAACACATCAAAATTTATGAACAGAAATACAAATTGGCAGTATAAATCTCGGTCACAAAGTATCACACAAGTATCATAGAGAGTATCAATAAATGAGAGGAACAGCGTTCAATTGTCTACCCTCATAAAGTGGTCGACCTATTTCTTCACCATCATTTCCTCCCTTTCTCATCACATTCAACTAATTTATGCAGCGATGGTAACCTCAACCTCAACACCAGCTTCGATGTTGATGATGATTTGCTTGACAACCTCGGTAGGGGCGTTAAGACTATTATGCAATTAGTATATTGTTCTCTCTTTAGATTTCTCTAATCCTCTTGATCTTCTGCCAGATTTCCAATTGTAAAGAATGCGGGGGGGACGTACTCAATGAGACGCTTGTGGATTCTCATCTCGAAGCAATCCCAGGTCTTGGAACCTTCACCACAAGGGGTTTTACGGGTGGTAACCTTCAAGGTTTGGGTTGGGAGACGGACTGGTCCCTTGATGCGGAGATCCTTTCCCTTGGCACGCTCGATGAGCTCACGGCAGACCTTCTCGAGGGACTCAACCTTCTTGGAGGTGAGGGTGATTCTGATCTTGTGGGTTTTCTATGAGAGGGGGAATAGGTTAGTTTCATAATCTATATTTCCAATTCGATATGCGATTTTGACTTCGCGCAAACGAGGGGGGGATGTTGAATGTATTTGGAGGAAACGTACTGGGCCTTCACCGGCGAAATCCTTATCCTTGTTGTAAGACATGTTTGCTGATAGATTGAATGGATTGATAGAATGGGATTCTATTGATTGATATTATTCCTTCAAGACTCGAACGATGGTTCCAGTTGCGGCAAAGTGATGAAGGTGGTCGTAGAAAAAGAATTCTGAAATTTGGCGCGAAGATTAGATAAAATTGAAGATTCACGAAAACTGTGGGAGAAAGTCTTGGCATTGCAGGGTTAAACGAATGGATTCTATTGGTTGAAGATCACAACTGTAAGGTTTCATGAACATTGATGCCTTAACATCTTTTGCGCGGCATACGACTTCAATTTAAGGCATTCATATATTTTTCATCCAAGATGCCATCATCATTGATTTGATAGGTGGGTCAAGTTGATAAGTGTGGCCGAGTGCAGTAGCAGCAGAAGTAATTTGATGGTATACCTACATATTGAGTCAAACGGCGAGAGCATTTATTGTACATATTTTGATACATTTAGATTCTTCAATTGCACTTTCTTTCTTTCACTTGCAAATACATATCTCTTAAAAGTACCAGACGACGAAAACTTTCCAATACATTTTAGCTTATCTAAGTTTCCATCGATTTAATTGACCAGACGAGGAAAGACTTGGTGTACCATACAAGACCTACCACCACCTATTGACCTGGCCTCAATATATCATCCTAGCTCACGAGTTCACAATTACTTCCCATTCTACCGATACTATATCAGAACTCAGAGATGGCTTCAAAATCAATAGTTCTCCCACCTTTAGTTCCATATCCCAAACTATCATGGAGGTCAAATATGCTACCGGAAGAGTGGGAAGCTTGCTTAGATGCCTGGATATCTCTAACTGAAGCACATCTATCAATACCATCTCCAGATTTTGTACGGATATCAGCAAAAGATGAATCCTTACCGAACTTCCTGGCATCCTACTTTGCCGAAACAGCTCTATCACATGACGAAAACTCGTTAGCCAATCCCTCAAAGACCAAGCAACTTCGCAAGCAAGCATATCTTCTGTTCTATAGACTGGTTAGCGTTGATAAGTCACCTGAATCGTTACTGCATTGGGAAGTTCTCGCAGATGTATGTAAGGTTTATGGGAAGGAAAAGGGCAGCAAAGTCACAACATTAGTATGGAGCAAGCACTCTTCAATAATCGAGGGCTCGCTGGGCAGTGTCAAGAGCCTATTGACAGAAGAACTGGATGCTGGGATCAAAGGAAATCTCAAAGGTTCGGAAATACAATTGAGACGATTAAATCAACTGTTACACGCTTCTCCTGAAGCAGCTTCATTCTTCATGGCTGGGGATGATTTCGTGGATGGTCTTGTAAGTTGTTACAAGCTGATGAATCCACCACTACGAAAGGTCATCATCTCTACTATCTACCTCTGTATTATTGGGCTTACAGAAGGCCCTAAACCAAGATTTTCATCACTCGTCGACCAACTTTATTCCTTGAGTGCTGTGGCTGAAGCACATAAGAAAGGTCCAACCAATGTGAATGACTCGTTGGTTGCAGAGTTGGTCACAGTAACACCTGTGTTGAAGCAACTTCAACAAAGAATCGATGCTAGTGGCTCGGGGTCGAGCAGAGCAAAGTCTGTGATTGCTACCCTACAAGGCTTTCGTAAACCTGGAGGTAGCTGCAGGTCTTTACGCCTTGTCAAGAAGAAACCTAACAAAGGCAAGGGATTGGCTGATACTGATGATCATGAAAACAGTAGTGTACACGTTCATCAGATGAGTCTCATATCACAAGTTCAGGATTTGTTCCCAGATCTTGGATCAGGCTTTATTGTGAAGTTACTTGAAGAATATAATGATAATACGGAGGAAGTCATTTCTCATCTTCTAGATGGATCCCTACCACCAAGTTTAAATAGTGCTGATCGACATGAGGAGTTGTATGTATCCTCATTCTTCCAAAGTCACTGCTCTAACCATTTCCATAGCGAACTACCTAACGAACCATCTGCAAGTCACGCCGACCTAGTACCCCATTCAACTCCCCCGCAACTTCCCACTCGCCGCAATATCTTTGATGATGACGAACTTGACCAGCTCACGGTTGATGCATCTCGCCTGCATTTCGGACGTCGCAACCCCGATCAAACCGCCGATGATGTGCTCCAAGATCGCTCCACCGCTCCCAATAAAGCCGCGATTCTCTCCGCACTTGCTGCTTTCGATTCTGACGACGATGAAAGAGACGATACATATGATGTCGCTGATGTCGGCGGAACAGTTGATTTTGCCAACCCCGAAGAATCCAACCCCGAGAACAACTCACAACAGAGTGCACATGACGAAACCCTCTTCCGTGCCTACAAGTCATCACCAAGCATCTTTGCTAGAGATGCAACCACTCGTAGAAGCAAAGAAAGAGCAGCTATAAGACTAGATACAGGCATGACGGACGAAGCACTCGAGGGGTGGGCAGTCATGCTTTCTCGTGACCCTAGGCAAATGCGACGACTCGAAACTCGATTCGCTACGTTTAAGGGAGAACAGACAAGTTTGGAGAGTACGTCGTGGAAAGCTGTTGAGGGGGAGGAAGATGGGAATGGAAATGGCAATAGGGGTAGAGGAGGCAGAATTAGAGGACAGGGTAGAGGTGGGAGAGGTGGCGGGGGAAGAGGGGGAAGAGGCAATGGAAACGTGACGGGTACGAGTGGTGATAAGGAGACTGACGTCGCTAGACAGAGGAAAGAAGCGAATAAGGGGTCGAGAGCTAATCACAATCGTAGGGAGGGAAGGGCGAGAAAAATGGCTAGGGGAGGATTTCCGGGGTAGTGGAAAGAACCTTGAAGTATGGTAAAGGTTGAATTGAGGAAAGCGAAAAGCGTGGATACCTTTGGATTAGAGCAGGATATGAACGATGATAGCATAAGGATAGAATATATTAACGTAAAGTATGAGTAGAAAAGCAAGAAGTAGTAACAGCTATGAAGTAGAATCCTGCTGGTCGAGATCCTTGCGCTCATTGCTCTTTGGGCGAATTCCTAATCGAACATGACCTCTATGAAGTCAAGACGCTGTTTACGCCCAATCTCCTCCTTACGTGACACCAAATCCACAACACTAGAACACGCACATTTTATAAAGAGAATAAACATCTTCGTTTGAAAAAATGACCCAAATGATCTATTATATGGCATATTCCATGATATTAATGCATCATATCCATACTATCTATACATGCCCAAACCATGTCCGAATTAAGCCCGTCAAAATCATAAGCACCACTTCAACCAAATTGATAATTGCATGACCTTCCCACTGATACTCCTAGTAAATCTTCTTCGATACAAATTATACCAAGCCCCAATTACAAAATCATAGTAGCACAAATGGTGGGTTTATAGTGTACAAATAGAAGCCTAATCGACCTCCCAACTCTCGCTGGAAGTCGTATCCTTCTTGGATTGTGAGGAACCCTCCCTTCGTCTTGAAGGCGTGGGTGTAAGACTAAATCCAAAGTCATCCTCAGTCCAACTTTCGCCATGATATTCGTCTTCGGTGAAATCCCAATGTACAGCCTCTCCTTCACCGAGTAGCACCCCTCTCCATTCACCCGCTGCAATTTTAGATGCAACATTAATCATCACTTGCAGTAAATGACTTGGAGGACTCAAAAGAATTTCACATGTCTTTTGGATGATGGCTGTTGGAAGATGTCGAGCGGTTTGTAGTCGCCGTGGTCCCGGTGGTGGAGAAAACAGGTTTACTGCAGCAGGGAGAGGGGATAGTGTTCTTCTTCGTGAGTTGCTACCTGTAGTACCACGTTGTCTCAACCTTGGTGGTGAAGGAGTAATGGCCTCAAAGGCTTCATCTTCAGACTTGCCGCAATCATTGACCAAAGTCGGTGTCTTTGGAGCAGGTGACAAACTTCGAGGAGATGTACTAACGAGTGAAGGTGTGTGCCATACTCCGTGTGTCTCGGGGGTTACATTAAGCTGTGAGATTGCTTGCGTAGGGTGTACTTTCTTTGGAAGGACAATATTATCATGGGGGTAGGGAAAAGCGATAGGTGAAGGTGGACCGGACAGGGGCGGTGACGGTGGTACATCAAGTGGAGAGTGCCATGACTGTGTAGAGTGAAACGAATCGACGCTTGATGAGAGCTCTGAATCAGGGTCACCGACCGCAATTTTCCCCACTGGAGACCTGTTTCGACGCTTTGAAGGTGGACTTGTGACTAGAGAGAGGACAGGAGGGGCCGTGATCGATCGACTACAGTGATGTAACACTTGTGAGGGACTTCTGGAGCCAGGAAGTGATTGCGAACATGGCAATTGAGCAGGAGTTTTAACTGTAGCATTAGAGTCGTACGTTGCGTCACTATCACCACCTTCACCAACCTCTATACGGGACAAGGCAGTAAGTATAGATTCTGATGAGGCTACACCATATTCTGTTGGATGAGGTTCGACTGCACGAGTTTTTAGTGGGTATGTTGGGGAGTGTACTGTTGGATTCGTAGATTTGGCTACAGATGTTTCTGGCGTTTCTTCTTGGAATTGCAGGTCTGATATGCATGTCTCTGTGGGGCTGGCCGCGGATCGATGCAGTGCAGGAGTCTGAAGTGGGGAAGAAGAGCGGGTTCTTCTGCATGACAGCTTTGGCGAGTTTGAGGTCAACGAGGTTGACTTCAAAGCAATAGGATAAAGGTCACCCCTAGGTAAAGGAATTCTAGATGATGATCTTTGTACTGGCTTCCACGGTTTTTGCGTGGTAGGTATTTGCAGAGCAATCGGCAGATCAACTGAAAACGTTCTTTGGAACGGACAAGGAGCCTTTTCATATAACAACACTTGCACCAATATCTTTTTGAGTTCTTCTCCTTGCTTAATTTCTTCGGGAGTTGTGTTACTTATCTCGATTCGCCAGTACTCCTGTAGCCTTCGTACTTGCAACACGAATTTGCTAGACCCATCGTCCGAGACAAACCAACATTGACTTCGAGGTAATATCGGCTTTAAAGCTTTCTGACAACTGAAAAACGCGACAGATTCGGGAGCTCTATAGATGCGCAAAGTACCTGCAAATCTCACATCAGCATGAGTATTCATTCCTAGAGCGAACACAAAATTGCTACAAAACGCGTACCAACGGCGATTGTCCTTTCCCCTGGGGACGACCACCTCAAAGAAGAACCTATTTCCGTGTTTTCCTTCGCAGATCCATTACTCGAGCTCGGTCGCGATGAAGTTTGCGACGGTATTGAAAAAGATATGATGCGGGCGCCATCGACACTATAAAGTGTCTCGATTTGGGGATCGGGAGTCGATATTGATCGATCAGAAACAGACACAGCGCGTGTCGATAACGAAGAATAAGCCATTGGCAATTTGAGCCGATTTACTTTTTATATCTCCTGTCTGATGACCATCATGGTATTGTACATTTGCGCGATAGTGGCGATTTTTTTGAACGTCGAAAATAAATGCAAATTTGAGATATGAAGTTGTGTACCGCAAGCTGTCGCAGTTAGATTCGGCGAGTTTCAAGACGGTACAGGCAGTTCCATGTATCACCAAAAGGTGGCTTCCTGGCAATTCTATTTCTTCGATGAAATTTCAAGAAAGAATGTAGAGTAGCAAGATTAAAGATGTGCGAGTGTGTGTGCCCGGGACAGTAGAAGGGACTATTGATTGTGGTGGTTAGAAGCAAGGAAGTTTATATTTGTAGATATACCTAGTGTGTATAGCGGCAGGTATATATGTACTGAACATCTATGACGAGACCGCGCGCTTACAATGTTGCTCTCCAACACATACTCTCATTCCTAAAAGTCAGTATTTATCCAACATATACGATTTCGGAGTATATACGGACGGTATGAATTTACAATTGAGTCAAAGTCACATTGTTTCAATTTCCTGGAGATTTATTAAGTTCGGACATTGGCAGATTGCATTGCACGGAGCATACAGTAAAGTAATATAGCTAGAATGCAGCTTGTAGTGGGGGGTCAGACAGTGGAGTGGTCAAGGTAAGTTATTATTAGTTGTCTTTGACTCTCGAGGTTGTGTACCCGTACTTGCCGTACCTAGTAGGAAGTAAGATGTGCCCCGGACCTTCAACTTGCTGTTCCAACGCAATTTCAGACGCTCCCCAACAATTAAGATATAAGAATCGTAAGGTATTAATAGTTTCAGCCAATGTGTAACCAATGGATGCAATGGATGCAGATGTACCGGTACAAGATACTTGAATAGCCTCATTGATGGGTATCTGGGTGATAGGTACCTAGGTAGTCGGTTCAGTAGGACTCCAATTATGAAGTGAAGTGGCCAAAGTCCCGAAGAGTGAAAGATGTCAATGAACAGTATATGGACCATTGCTCGTATTCCTTTTCCACTTACAGTACATATCTACGGGACTTCGGAGAACAACCAACAATGAATAATGGATAATGAGGGGTCAAGATGATGACGTCGCATAAGCCGAACCAGGAATGTTGTAGCTTCTTAGAGCTCTGAGCTGTCGTATGCAGCGTATTACTAGGATTGAAAAAAATTTGTGTAATGTATACATACTACTTACTACTACTACTACTACCTCCAGGTCCATATCCAATAGCTAAATAACACAAACAAGAAGGCTGATACCTACACATTCTTCTCATCCTTCATTCAACCTTCGATATTTGACTATCGTCCACTCAAGTACAGGCAAGGCAAATATGGATTCAGAAAGGTTGCAGAAGCCTTTCAAAAATCGTGATGAATTGAAGGAGAAATTGTCTATCGATCATTTCGATTTGAACGCTATTCTGCGAGGAGCCCAATTGACAATTGTGGGAGGTCAGTTTCATAGCACAACGACAATGATACCATGTTATACATTGGAATACTGTGCTGACTGACTGCTTTATAGCTCTAAGGGCTCTGCGAAATCCACAATTGTTTACTTCGGAGCATTACAAGCAGGCTGCTCTCGCAGTTTTGGCAGGCGTCGTAATTCGATTAGCTATAGAGATCCCCGTACGGCTTCTCACCATACTTCGGCACTTTTTGGTGATTGCTAACATGTAGCAGATTTTCGGTGTGAGAGTCTTCCTATGGCTCATGTCATTTGTTGTAGACCTAGGAGCCTCTACTTTCGACAACAGGGTTGTCGAGGGCTTAGATCTTATCCAGAATCATGTTTTACAAGTTCCGTTCTTTCTCATGAGTATACTAAGTCGAGTCACACCAACCCTTGACAACATGTGAGTATCTCAATGCGAGCGCACAAATCCCATTGAATTGCGATCCTTTACTAACCCCCACAGGTTCATGATGAGCCTCGCGTTCGTTGACGAAACATATTACGAGAAACATAAAGGAGAAGAACGGTCTACATTAAGAGACGAATATTATCCAAATTTACGACGATATCCTAAGAGAGATGGCACAACCCATAAAACAAGCACAGCGGAGAACATGTCCATGTTTTTGATAAAGTTTGGAAAGAAGGCGGGGCTCTCTTTGGCAGTATATGCTCTATCTTACGTTCCAATCCTGGGAAGATTCGTGCTTCCGGCTGCCAGTTTCTATACATTCAATAAGTACGAAACCCAATCGAAATATGATATGTATTATACTAACAGTCCTTAGAGCTGCAGGACTTGGTCCCGGCCTTATAGTGTTTGGCACGGGTATCTTTTTGCCTCGTAAATATCTCGTAATCTTTCTACAGAGTTACTTCTCATCACGCAGTTTGATGCGTGAACTGGTGAGTTTTTGAATTGTTGTCGTGATGTGAATTGCATCTGACTGGTCTAGCTTGAGCCATACTTCGCTCGTATCAAGTTTACCAAGGAGCAGAAGAAGAATTGGTTTCATGATAGAGAGGGTCTCCTGTTTGGCTTTGGTATCGGGTTCTACATATTCCTTCGAATCCCTTTGCTCGGTGTACTTGTCTATGGTATTGCAGAAGCATCCACGGCATATCTTATTACCAAAATTACCGACCCGCCTCCACCTGTTGGACAAGAGGACAACTTTGCTGCTAGCCAACAAAAGTGGAAGAACAAGCATGAATTCTTGAGCCTCAAACTCGACCAACTAGATTCTCTGAATACATCCAGTAGGAATGAAGTCACGCAGGGCGGTTCAAGCGAGGAAGCTTCATCATCGGCCACAGAAGTGCCTCCGCTGTACAGCGAGTTAAGATCACGGTAATGAATGGATGGATGGTATAAATAGAGAGCATATGGCCAAGCTCGGTAGCATGCAAAATCACCCAGTGATCTGAACAACATGACCGAAACGTTTGCCGTGTTCTACGGCTACCAAGCAGATAGTCGGTAAGATACTAAGAAATATCTGTGTAACATTGTATACTGCAGCTTACTAGACATTAATCATGCCATGTTCTATTGCCAAACTCCACTCATGCCAGGCACACTTTATCCATCATGAACTTCCCGAGACAGTTGAATGATTCCCTTTCTTTTGAAATTCTTAGTGTCATACATATTTTCCAAGCCGATGAACCCCGCATTCCTCCTACTCCCCATACTCTCTTGATTCGAGTGCCACTCAGATTGGTCTGCACAGATGATTGGTTCGATTCATTTGAGAGGAGAGGGGTAATTTGTAATTTGTAATTTGCGATAAGAGCTGCCGAACGTCCTTTTTCTTATCATTTCTTACGTCTCTTCTTTGATCAGCTACCTGGATATCTATCAGTATCTAGGAATTAATAGGAATTGATAGGAATTATATCCCATTTTCGGTTGACTACCTACTAGGTAACCTAAAGTATAAGAGTAAGTGATAATGCTTTCTCCCTGTTCATTCCACTTTTGACCACATCGTCAAATTTCATCTGGCCTTCTCCTTCTCTTTTTACAACAAACTTGTGAACGTAATCGACACCTTACTTCATTCTTCCCATCTGTAACTATTGCAACTCGACATTCAACAAGATACAATGGGTCGATCAGAAATCCGCAATATCTGCAAAGTTTCACTTGATGAGCCTGCAGAAAGTCAACCGAAGCTTCATAACAGATGGCATCCGGATATTCCGTTCGCTGACACCATCAAGAATGGTGAAACCGTTAAGATAGAATGTGTAAGTGCCCCTTACATCGTGATCTTTTTCAAAATAGTGGCTAATCGCATTACTAAAGGTTGACTGGACTGGAGGTCAAATCAGTAAGCTTTCGACCCACATCATTGTCTTCGTAACTATTTACTCATGGCTGCTTCAGAGAACGATGACAGTGCAGATGATGTAAAAAATGTCGATCTGACCAAGATCCACTATTTATCTGGGCCATTTGAGATCGAGACAGCAGAGCCAGGAGATGTATTGCTTGTTGAAATTATGGATGTACAGCCACATCAAGAGCATCCTTGGGGCTTGTAAGTCACTTGCAATCAATGTCAAATCTACATCGTTTACCGGTTACTGATTATATATAGCACCGGTAAGCAAAAAATTGTTCAAGCGGTTTCAATAGACTTGATATTGACGTTGACTGCCTAGGTGTCTTCGCCAAAGAAAACGGAGGTGGCTTCCTGGATGAACTTTACCCATCGGCGTATGTCTAATTTCGATTGATCTCTGGATTTTAGAACTAATGAGTGGTGATATAGAGCTAAGGCTATTTGGGATTTCGAGGGGATCTATTGCTCATCGCGACATATTCCCCATGTCAAATTTCCTGGATTGATTCACCCCGGTATTCTTGGTTGTGCACCATCTGCAGAAGTAGGTTCCTAAGCTATCATTTTTACTCTTTCTCCCATTCTCGCAGGAGCACTTCAGCAACAGAGTTGAATCCAGCAACTTGTATAGTCGGGGCCACAGTCCCAGAATAAAACATTCCTGGTCTTAGAATCTGGTACACGTGTTGAATTTACTTGGGGTGTGACAGATCAATCTCAAAATGCCATGCTATATTTAAAGAGCTCATCATCTCTTTTATGATCGAAGGTTCTCAAAGTTAGACTACGGTCAGACTATAAACATCCCGATCGACTCACCATTCATTTTACACTGTCCCTTCAAAATCTTTATATTCTGATGATTGATTATAGGTTCTAGCCACATGGAACAAACGGGAGGGTGAACTGATAGCTGCCAACAAGCTGGACAGGATCGTTGCTCAACCACCTAACCCTCAAAACGTGCATGCTGGTTCGGCATCTGAGGACATCAAAACAAAGGTTGGCCGCGAAGGCGCAAGAACAATCCCAGGTATTGTGTTCACATGTGGTCCCAAATTGCTGTTCAAATTTTGATATTTGTTAGGTCGCCCCGAGCATGGCGGAAACTGTGACATCAAGAATTTGAGCAGAGGAAGCAAGGTGAGATTACCTAGTAAAAAAATTATTGAAAGTGAATACTGACGACATGATGAGGTGTACCTTCCAGTACATGTGAAAGGAGCCAAGTTCTCTGTTGGGGATCTCCATTTCTCCCGTAAGTGGTCCTTTCTGTTGTCTATTCATTCAAAGTAATAACTGTGAAATCAGAGGGCGACGGTGAAATCTCATTTTGCGGTGCCATTGAGATGTCCGGTGTCATCACCATCAATTTTAAGGTGATGAAAAATGGTATAGCAGATCTTGGTATGAAATCACCACTCTACTTACCCGGCCCCGTCGAGCCCCATTACGGACCAGGAAGATACCTTACCTTTGAAGGGTTCAGTGTGGACCACCATGGTAAGCAGGTACGTAGTATAGCAAGTCTGTGTAATGATTTTATCCACTAATGGAACACGAAAGCACTACATGGACGTCACTGTAGCCTACCGCGAGACTATTTTGCGTTGCATCGAGTACCTACGTCGATTTGGGTACTCTGACTACCAGATCTATCTCTTGTTATCCTGTGCACCAGTACAAGGTCACGTCGCTGGAATCGTAGATATCCCAAACGGTAAAGTTCAATTGACAATTTCTAAGCCACAAGATTGCCCACTTACAATTTGAAACCAGCATGTACGACTCTTGGTTTGCCCATGGATATTTTTGATTTCGATATTTCTCCTTCTGGTCCTGCAAAGAAGCTGGATATGGCTAGCTGTGCCTTTGAGACCGGTGTTACCGAGGGCAAAGTTACAAAGGGTGGTGAGAATAGTGAGCACAGCTTCGGTGGTGGTTTGACTTTCAAGTAGTAGTAAGATATGATTTGAGTGCTCAACATGGCTCTGTATTATTGTGCCAGCAGATGATTTAGCTGTTTTTCTTTTTT
The DNA here is from genome assembly GCA_004786275.1 of Botryotinia convoluta. Taxonomy (NCBI): domain Eukaryota; kingdom Fungi; phylum Ascomycota; class Leotiomycetes; order Helotiales; family Sclerotiniaceae; genus Botryotinia; species Botryotinia convoluta. The sequence goes on along the minus strand of PQXN01000096.1, from coordinate 10,231 downwards.
CGCCTATGCACTTAATGGATTCTCTATACATCGATATATTGATAGCTTGAGTTCCTTCTGTCCTTATGTCGTACGTTCGTTGATTCAACAATATTACCCAGACGGAGCTTCGAAGTACTTCTCAACCAGCGAATTGAGCGGCCAATGCCGATTTCATCATCTCGTTGTTCTGAGTGTAATTGAATAAACCCATGAACATACGTATCTGGTAACACATTATCAACTCATACTAATTTCAACCGATTTATCAAACGGAAACTACTATCCGCAACGAAGCATAAATATATAAACACGTGCTTTCATTGTGACAACAATTTCGAATTACTATCAATTCAGTAAATATGGATAACAATCTTTACAGTTTTTTTTTACATCAATTTCATGAACACCTTCTATTCATCACCTCTCTAAACTCTGGCTGTTGCAATCACTGTTGATATTTATTCATTGCCTCAGCAGTCATTTACTTGATATCTCCCTGCAATTTTCTCAGATCGCTCATGTGCCTCTGTTGCAATCTTCTCGATATCTACTCCAACACCCTCAGCTTGCCACTCATCTGGCCGTCCGTTGGGTCGACTACCGGCCACAGGCCACTACATTCTAGGACTTCGGCATAGGTCAAATGCTTGAAACACTGCACGCAGCCCCTTATGTGTTTTACGGCCGGTGTCGCGAGCATTTCGGCTAGTGCGGCAAAGTTCTCAATGGCAAAGCCTGCACCTGAGCCATGGTGAGGACTGGCTGCATGTGCTGCGTCTCCGATTACAACCTTTCTTTCTTTGGCGTAAGTGAACGCAGGGTGGTCGAGCATATCAAAGATAGCCCAAGTCTCAACATATTCATTGAGCAGGCTAAGAATGGGAGTGGCGTTCTTGCTCCAACCAGCAAGTTCATTCAGTGTATCTTGCTCAGTCGCCGCACGTGTTGATCTATGTGGATCTGTCGAGCCTTCTTTAGTTCTTGTAAAAGCAACTACATTCATAGTTTCCCCTCTGTCAACAGGGAGAGTTATAACGTGACCGTCTAGTCCGAGGTGCATCTCAGTATTCGCGGCCATATCTTCACCCAATTCAGCTATCGCGTTTTCCATCGGTATGAGACCGCAATAGGCACACTTGTAACTGTAGCATGCATGGCCTTCATGGTTTTCAAAACCCAATATAGATTGTCGAACGTGGCTCTTGAAGCCATCCGCTCCTATCGCCGCTTCCGCTGTCGCCCGGTTGCCATCTACGAAATAAAGAGTGACCAGACCTTGATCATCGCTCTCATCTACTACCCTCTGTGGAATTCGGCAATGCCCTTGGGTATGAACCTAACCATTTCATTCAAAAAAAATGAGCACTATATACACTATTAGAGCTTTCCCAATCGTAAATTGAAAACAGAAGCTTGGAAGGCTCGCTACCATTGTCGTGATAGCCACCCGAGAAATCAAAGTACAATTCTTTGCGTCCTTCGAACACGTTAGCACAGTTTGATTTCCAGAGGTCATGTGTTGCGACGGCTTTGAATGCAGTAGACACACTGGGATCGCATGCTTCAATGGCGCAAATGGAGTTTGGAGCAAATGTAACACCAGCACCAATCTCGGAAAAGATGTGGCCTCGCTCATGTATTTTGCAAGAGATGCCTCGATTAACAAGACCCAAAGCTAAAGTTATTCCAGCGATACCGCCACCAACGATAGCAATGCCCTATGAGAATACTCAGAATAAATTCAGACATAGTTTTCACTTGTGGTGTCTGGAGAAATAAGTTGGTAATTGAGTGGAGAAGTGGGACAATAGATAAGAGTGACGATGATCTCTTTAGTAAAATTGTATGGATAGAGTGGTTTGATTTCGGATTGATGTTGTCTATGGGGCGGTGCCAAATATCTATTTTTCAGCTCTTTAACGGCCGGTTTATGAAGACTTCTTCAGTGCTCCGGACGGTTGGAGCCATCAATTTCAAAAATTTGCGTCGGCTCAAGTTGTCTTGATATGGAAGCACTTCCAGCACTACAGATTCTCCTACACGACCGGCTAATCATAACTGATCTTGTACTGATCTCTATCTCCATTCGATCTTGCCCTCCATGCCCTTCCCACTAACCGCCGTTTGCACCAGATGTGGTTTTTACATAATCAAGGTTCCGTTTTAGAGACCAAGACCAGGTCTGGCTATCAAACGGCTTGCTCACCGTTGCATACAAATTATTTGCGCTCCGCAAAGATAATGACATGTTCCAAAGGACAAAAAACTTGACATCGTTGCAATGTGCCTGGGACAATATGCAAGATCTTTACTGCACACAGGATCCGAAATCAACTACCATGCTATATCTTCCTGGCATAATCGATGTCCAAATAATCATCAGGTACATACTGCTGGGCTTCTTTGGTAATTGCGATAACTGCCGAAGCTGTCTATGGTAGCTGAGATTCATAGCATACTGATCATAAGCTGCTGGCCGACATGTTGCGTCACGCTACAGCCATGTGTCGAATCAACACGAATGCTTACAGAACCTGTTTCTGGTGTCTTATTCGCCACCTGTAAGACCGATCTTGTCTTGACACGATTGTTACCAAGACTAACCCAACATTACAACCGAACCGTGGGATCAGTATAACTTATCCCCTCACTCGTTATTTTCTATCAAATTATTTCTACAATAAGATCGGTCCCCCTTACACCTTTCTTCATCGGTGCGTGTGAGTGGCGAGCAAGATCACTATAGGTAGTAGGGTGCTTCGACCCGACACGAAACTGTTGATTTAAATCCTGTATATGCATACTGAGGCTTAGTCACTTGTCGAAAATGCTAATGGGTTTAACCCAAAGCGCCTTTGTGAACAATTCATCACTCGCGAAGAGAATCAGCTATCGTCCTTTCCCCGGGGGCTCGACATATTGTCCGAGAGATTTTTGGCTCCCCGTATAATCTTGATGTTTGCAGTTTTGCTTTTGGACCGCTTCAATATTGAAATAGATCCAAGAAAGAAAATGAAGGTGGATGAGACTATTACATCTAGGGGCGCTATGATACCAAGTTTGGGGAATAATCTCATCGTAAGGGTAAAACTAGCGAAGCAAGCAAGCCATGAATGTGGTTGGTATGTGATGCTATGGTCACGGAATTATATTCGAAGGCAGAAGTTCCAGCGTTTCAAATCTCACATCCCCATCTTCTCCTGTCCTATCCTAAATCTAGGATGGAGACCCTATATCCTATCAATTTTTTGAATATTCTTTAACTTTTCATCCTTCTAAGAAAGGTATCTATCCTCATGGGAGGGCATGCGTGATACTATATGAAAGATGTTGGGAAAACGTAATAATTAGCTGATATGAATCAATCGAGATATTACGGATGAGTCTGATTCTTTCTCACTCCCTGGGGTTGCTATGAAACTCTCAAGTCATCATCTTCTTTGGAATCACAGACAGTTTCTGTAACCACCCTCGGTTGAGTTTGTCACAACCGGGCCCTCAATCCAGTCCTTTTCCCCATTACCTTCCACTCCCTCGTTGAATCGGTTATCTATCCTTAACAATCCATATACTACTTCTAGAAAGGTGCCAAATAGTCGCACTGGTACGTATTCTACTTCGCAACTTTCCTCAAAACCTTATGTAGGTCCGGTTCCACTAGGATGTGTATTCGACCCAATATACCCTGTTTGAATCAACTCATTTAGCCACGATTGAGAAAAAAACCGGTGGCATAAAATGCAAATGCCCTCTTCGAAATGTCAAAATAACGATCAGTTGTCTATAAATTTGCTGCTAAATTAGAGTCTGCTGCCGAGCCAGTCCGACTGTAGAGAGACCATGGCCAATGATACCCAGGTATTTGTAGACCTTGAGATTGAGATTGAGATTGAGTGAGATTGAGATTGAGATTGAGATTGAGATTGAGATTGAGATTGAGATTGAGATTGAGATTGAGATTGAGATTGAGATTGAGATTGAGATTGAAATAGAGATATCAACTCAAAGGATAGAAGAGCAGATTAAGAAGAGATGATTTGAAATGTTATGCATCATGGAAATTAACACCAGGGTTTCATTCACAAAGACAGCAATATATTTGTGGAAATGGAATGAGATGGTGAGGTTGTTGTGGTTGGGTGTGAACCACGTGACCGTTGTTGGTACTCACCTTGACTTGATAAATTTCGGAATAATTCCGATGAATCAATTCCGCTCTAACGGCCCCTCCTTTCGGTTTGCAAAGGGTTATGTTCTTACCCCGGATTTCTGAAAGAACACTCCGCATTATCAATAATAAATCTGGAGGATTATCTCACTTATTGTTCTCACAAAACAGCTTCGTGAATTGAATCATTGAAGTGAATTTGTTATTCCTTGTGCTGCCGTTCTTTATTTTGCTTTAATTTACTTCCATTGACACAGTAGAAATCGTTATATCCCTTGGATAAATATACAGGCGGTGCAACTGTTTAGTTCTTCAGTTCATTGAGTCCCCATAACACAAACATGTCTAACCATTTGTATTTAAGAACGGCGAGAGCTTATGTTAGGACTAGCAGAAAGGTAGTCTGCTGGCATAATCTGATCCATACATATCTTTTTCTAATTGAGGTTCTAGCAATCAATGTTACTCGCTCGCACATTTGCATCGACCACCCGCCGCAATGAAATAAACAAAGTATTTCCTTCAGCCTCCGAGGCTCTCAAAGATATGAAGCCGGACAGTACTGTTTTATGCGGAGGCTTCGGCCTCTGTGGTGTTCCAGATACCCTCATTGATGAAGTCGTCAACAGACCAGAGCTCAGAGGCCTTACTGCAGTTTCGAATAATGCTGGTACGGATGAATCAGGTCTTGGGAAATTGTTGAAGACGAAGCAGATCAAAAAAATGATTGCAAGTTATATCGGGGAGAATAAAACTTTTGAGAAGATGTACCTGACCGGTGAAGTCGAGTTGGAATTGACACCACAAGGAACGTTGGCCGAAAGATGTGCTTCGGGTGGTAAAGGTATACCTGCTTTCTACACCCCTGCTGCATTCGGAACGGTTGTACAAACCGGCGAGCTTCCACTTCGTAATAATCCTGATGGTACACCAAAGGAGCTATCTTATCCAAAAGATGTAAAAATCTTTCACGGCAAACCATATCTTCTGGAAGAGAGTATTCGAGGCGACTACGCTTTCGTGAAAGCCTGGAAAGCGGATAAACTTGGAAATTGTCAATTCCGGTTAGCAGCCAACAATTTCAATGGTGCAATGGGAAGAAACGCGAAGATGACAATCGTGGAGGCAGAGAGTATTGTAGAGCCAGGAGACATCCCACCGGAAGCTGTACATCTCCCGGGAATTTATGTCAAGAGAGTTATTCAATCTACAACGTCCAAGAACATCGAAAAATTCACCTTTGCAAAAGATCCAAAAGATCCAGCGGCAAAGAGTGCGCTTGGTAGTGGTGACACCGCTGCCAAGCGAGAGAGAATCGTTAGGCGCGCCGCCAAAGAATTCAAAAATGGTATGTATGCCAATCTCGGCATAGGAATGCCTATGCTTGCGCCATCTTTTGTTGGTCCAGAGGTCGAAGTACAACTACAATCAGAGAACGGTATCTTAGGGCTAGGTCCTTATCCTCAAAAGGGGTTTGAGGACGCGGATCTCATCAATGCTGGCAAAGAGACCGTGACACTAAATCCCGGTGCTGCAGTTTTTGGTAGTGAGGAGAGCTTTGGTATGATTCGATCTGGAAGAGTAAATTTGACCATATTGGGAGCTATGCAAGTAAGCGGGAATGGTGATCTTGCGAATTGGATGTTACCCGGGAAGATTAAGGGCTTTGGAGGGGCCATGGATTTAGTTAGCAACCCTTCAATGACGAAGGTTGTTGTAACAATGGAGCACTGTGATAAGAAAGGAAATGCAAAGATTGTTAAACAGTGCGAGTTTCCTCTAACAGGAAAAGCTTGCGTCTCGAGGATTATTACTGAACTGGTGAGTGGCCTGTTATCCGCGCCGATGATCAAGTGATCACCTGGCAAATGGTGATGGATGGCAAAGAACAAAATGTGCTAACAAATATGTAGGGAGTATTTGATGTCAACTTCACAAAAGGACTTACCTTGATTGAGATTGCAGATGGGGTGACAGTGGAAGAGGTCAAGAGCAAGACAGATGCACCTTTTACAGTTGCAGAAGATCTTAAGCCAATGCTATAAATCATAGATACGAAAGCATACGGTTTTGCATATATTGACTTGGAGTATAGCCCTGCTTCGCTGCGGCATAATACTGGGATTTAATTACACACTTTAATGTAGATAAAATGACTGAATCTAGGGATAAATCACAACTCGGGTAACTTCACTATTATGGAAGTTGTAATTGTGTGAAGCTTCAAATTCCTATCCTTCAAAGGGTGCCAATCGATCATACGGTAGTTCCTTGGTGATGAGAGGACATTTTATTCAAATACTAGAATACTGACCAAGAACATAGAGCGAGTATCCAGCCTGACTGGATGTAGAAACTACGCTCGCTAATTCAGTTGTTTGGGTGACACACTTTATTTACTTTGCTAGGGGTTCATTTCAAACAGCAATTAGCGCAACATGCAATAAGGTTGCCTCGGCAAAAGGGTCGAGGTCCAGTATGTCGTTGAATATTCAATGAATGACCCGAAATATATCGATCGCTAGAGTGCAATTGTTTCAATTGACACTAGTCAATAAATACTAAATTTTCCAAGCTAAAGGTGGAATGAATGGTGAATTTCAGCTTTATACATGATCAACAGTGGAGTGCTTGAATACCTATCTGAACAGTCTACCAAAAAAAAAAAGTCTGAGGGCAAAACGAGGATTGTATGCATTCAATGTGCGCTGGTGCACGCGTATAGCCGTTACTTATTTATAGGTAGGTATCTCTGCACATTTATCGGTATCGGTATCGGTATTTATTTATTTGTATCGCACTACTCGTAGTACATTAACTTCTAGGCAGGAGGGTGGCTCTGACTGTGCTTTCTAATTCGGCCGATCCTTCGCTAAGCCTCATCCTTCACAGTCCGACAACAATAAGGCGATGAAGATAATACACCCTGTATTTCATCATCTTGTTGGCTAATTTTAAATGGGCGACATCTTAGTGGGTCTTCAAAATGTTAGATTACGACTGCTTTAAAAATATCGATAATCATTGACCATCATAGACAATCCAAACACCATTATGCAGCTTGCGCCATATTTAGCAAGCTTTCCTTTGCGGTAAAGGGAACTCAGGGGTAGTAAATTATGGAACAGTTGTATCAGAGGATGGGATGGGAGAAAAGCCTTGTTAAATCCTCCTGTCAAAGGTCCTGGGTCTAGTAATCAATCCTCAGGACAATCCTCAGGACACTGCTCGTCCATTTCAAATTTTAAATTGCGAACGATGTCACAGCAGGATTTTTTCATGGATAGCAACCTCCCACACCTGACTTACAATGAAAAGAGACCTGATATGAAGGCTACATCAAGCCTGCAATGAACATGTACCTGATATGAAGGACATCGAATGTCTTGCTACGCCTCCATCCATGGGATCATAAACTTGGTAGATGTATCTTTCAGTCATTGGTGCACCCCCACCACCTACTTAATGTTTCGTTTCTGCCCTTTCCATCATTTGAAATAAAACATTTACAATTCTCTTCATTGCCTGCTGCAATGCGAGTTTCATTTTAGTCATTCTTTTATATCCTTCTTTTAGTAGTCACTCGTTTTGAACAAACATCTTCATCTTGCAAGAATACAGCATTTGCTGTCGTCTTTTAAAATCTTTTACAGAATTACCACTTTTCTTTGATCGATTCCTAACAATGGGACATTATCTCACCTCTCTTCTCGCACTTGCGAGCGCTGCATCAGCAGTTGCCGTTCCAGCCAGCTCTTCTGTTGTAGCAGCAGCCCCAGCAGCAGGGATACCTGTTGCTATAACCCCTCATCCATTCTTTGGCAGCTCAATTGGAGTTCTTGGCTGTATGATTAACACTAACCGTGGTATGTAAACAACCAAGAAAACAATCTCGTCACTTAACAATATTAACTTACGATCTTCAACAGTTGCATACTGGCCTACTTGGCCTGACTGCGGTGCTAGTATATGCGTGCAGGTATCTTACGGTGGACGGTCCGTCAACTTGCTTCATATCGACCATTCAGGTGGAGCACATGACATATCTTATGATGCGTGGAATTACCTTTACACAGGACAGTCTGCTACGGTAGATCCGGAACAAGGAGGAAATATATCCGCTACATATATCACGCAGCCCATGTCGGCTTGCTCGGACTTAATTTTGTCTCCAGATAAGAAACTGCCATTCTCCGCCGCGAACTCGATGAATTACATCTCAAACTGCACACTTGCAGGGTCAAATTGGATTTCACAGAATAGCGGACTGTGGAACATTGCAACAAGTTCTTGTACACTCGGGATAGATGAAGAATGCACATTAGACTTGAAGACAAGCAACGACCCTGTCTGTCCATCTAAGTTGGGCTTGCAGACACCGTTGACTTCAATGCCAGTTTTTAATCTGGAATACGGCACCGGAAAGCCTGTTTTGGCCTTGTAAACAGGAAATAGACAGCCGAGAAGAGAAAAAGGTGAAGATCAGCTGAATAGGTTCGAAAGATGTATTATCGTTCAAATAATATCGAATAGACTTGGAGAGGGAAAGATTGATTTATAGTTTCATATTCATAGTCTGAAGAGGAATTTAACTGGAGGTTTACTCGCTTGATATTCTTGCTGTTTGTGAGACAAAATTACATACATAGACTACGTTAATCGAAACCATCAAAATTAAGCCCCTTTTACATTTAAATATGTACGATTGATTAACGATACAAACAGTCAAGTAGATCGAGGATATAAAATATCATTCTCTTGATTTTTTTATCTCTTTTTTATTATTCTCTTTGAATATATCTATATATATATTTAAATTTAGAATTTTTAAAAAGTAACACTAAGAATGATTCTTCTTTCTAACCTTATAAATGAAGATAAAAAAACCACTTGCTTTTTTCTCCTTAAAAAATAAAACTTTTCGAAAACTTGATATTGTTTTTAATTTTATTATCTAATACTAAAATAATGACCATTGTTAAAAACAGTATTTGTTAGAATTAATCAAAATTATTAATTTACTCATAACGAGATTTGATATTCTTTAGTTTCGATTAATGATAATATATTTTAAAGTAACTTCAAATAAGAGAATTTTATGGATCTTATTTTTATCTTAATATTTTATTAGAAAATAGTCTGAATGTTAATAACTAGTCGTCGGGGAACAAAAGAACTATCCGACTACGAAATCGTCGAATTTCTTTTTTCTTATTAGTTATAGTAATTTTGAAATCCTTCGAATTCGTAATCTTTAAGTTCTTTTCCCCAACAGCTAGTATTAATATAAGATTAGATCTGTTACGGGTTCACTAGCGTAGTTAGTCTTGAATGCTTAGTCATTAGTGCCTTTATATAGTACACTTCTAGGCAGTCTTTCTTCTTCTCTTTATAGAATATTATATATTTAATTTTATATTTATTATTTATCTTATATACTATAATAGTATATTCTATCTTTTAAAAGGATTCTGTTATATAATAATCTAATTCTAAAAAATCTATTTAATTTTTTCTATCTAATTTGAATATGAATAACAAGTTTTATCTTTTATATATTTTATACTTTTTGCATTTTCAAGCTTTGTATTTCTTTATCTTTATTTTTATTTTTATTCTTTTCTTTATTTTTATCTTTAACTTTAAAATAGCTATCTCTAATAATTCTATAGCTAATTCACTATTATAAAAGAGTAGAAGATAGTAGGGTTATAAAGTAAGTCTTTGTATATATTATAGAAATGTTATTATTAATATAATACTTTTAATAAAGGAGAGAAATAAAAGATATTAAATATTACTTATATAATATATAAAAGGAATAATAGATAGATAGGAATAGACTATATTTTCTAAACTATATAAAGAAGGCCTATAAATACTAGCTACAATATGGTCACGTGACCAGCACGTGTTTTCGCCCACACTACCGCCTTTAAATCTCAATAATTTTAAGCTAATATTAATATGACTTTTAATAAATAATAATAATTAATAATGAAATTAGTTAATCTTTAGAATTAAGATTTTTATAATCCCTCTTCTTTACGAATAATAATATAAAAATAAAAGAATTATATT